>JAJONR010003179.1:0-55866 GCA_029582245.1 Solanum etuberosum | reverse complement strand
ATATTAGGATTATAAAACTGAACCTAATAGGATTAGACCCTTAAAATCTTACTAAAAACGAATTAAATCTAATTTGGTAAGGAAAATACCAAAATACCCCTCACTATTTTCGGGTAACTTTCCTTATTTGGACAGCCCAACTTCAAAAGGGAATAACTCACTCATCCGAACTCGAAACTTAGCAAACTCGGTAGCTTTGGAAAGATAATTCAAAGACCTTTCATTAACTATCTTGTAGCCCACCTAAATCATCTCGTACTGAGAGTTATGGTCATTTGAAATTGACCCAAAACTCATAACTTAAGCATAACTTGCAAAATTTCAGATTTTGCTATTTCCAATTTAGTTCTTTTTGAAACTCAAGGTGCTACATCTAGTGACCTTAACACTTTAGAAATTTTAAATTCCTCGGTAAAATCCTACTCACAACGAAGGATGGTTCGAGTCTTAGCTCAAAAAATTTCTAGGGTGTTACAGATAGATAAGGGGATTGGATTATACGGTTGAATTTACAATTAAAATGTTTCATTGTAAGTCTACATTCGTGGTGATATATTTTGTCAAGGTATGAATTTGTAAGGAAAGAAATGATCAATTGTATCAAGTATTGAACCTTTCAAAGGATTTACACTTGGTTTGAGTTGTAAAGTTTATTACGTTTGATTGTTAAAGTAGCTAAGAAAGGTTTTCATTTAAAAAGTGTTGGTTTAGAGCACGGTAAATTATAGGAGTGTTCATGATGGTTGTTAGTATTGAGAGCGTGGGCTTCAGTGGAATGATAAGAAGAGTATGTTGAGTCAACTGAGTGGAAATGACTGGTATCGACTCTTCAGAGGAAAACCTTTGGTGTTATTCAATGATTATTCCGTAAATTCTTATGTGACCATCTATTTCATTTTGTACATGGTTGTGAGTATGATTCACTAGCTATGCTCACGTGTGTTTTTACTTTTGTGGGTGGATCCCTAGTGGTGGATCAGGTGTACCGATCCTGCGATGTTCTCTTGGTTGAGTGGGATGATTGGGAAGATTTGGTTATTTCAGATGACATATTTGGTGTTGTCTTGGAGTTGTTAAAGTATTTCAGTAGTTCTACATGTACCACCTTGCTTATGAGAATTCATAGAAGAGCTACCATGCGCAATTATGGTTGTCCGACAATCTTAATATTCACTTCTAATTGTAGCGAGTATTGATTTAGGATTTTATCATGGTTATGTGAGAAAGGATTCGTCCTGATGATTGTGTCAAGGTCATTGTTAACATGTTGCAAATGTGTGTACGATAGACTTTGGTGGTTATTGGGAATCGCTTTTGTTGGTAGTTAAGTTTACGTAAAATAATATTTATCACTCGAGTATTGAGATGACTTCATTGATGCACTTTATGGGCGGAGATGTAGGTCTCCCAATGGTTGGTTTGATGCATTTGAGGCGGGACCTTTTGATGAGAATCAATAGGGAATGTGAAATTTATTCGGGAGATGTTCTAGAATCTCAGAACAGGCATAAAGAGTATGCAGACCGGAAGGTCAAATATTTAGAGTTTATGAGGAGGAGCCTATAACCATTCTAGATAGGGAAGTTCGCAAGTTAAGGTCAAAGAATAATGCATTTGTCAAAATTCAATGGAAACATCGTCCGGTGGAGGAAGCTACTTGGGAAACCAAGAAGGACATGCGAGACAAGTATCCCCAGTTGTTCAACGATTCAAGTACTACTCTACCCTTACTTTAGCCAGTCTTCCCTAGTTGATCACTCGGGGACGAGTGATGGGTAAATTGGTATCTATTGTAACGACCTGATTCCGTCGTTAAGGAAAATCCAATGGGAAAAGAATTGGGGTCAAAAAACTTTTTGGTAGTAACTTGGAATTTTCTGACCTAGTCCAGATTTGGATGAAATCGGAGTCAATAAGGTCTAGGGAAATCTGGTAACGAATGAGAGATCTAATTATGAATTTGATTACATGAGTGGATAACTAAGACGTTAAGGAACCCGTACGACTTTACGGAATCAAATTCGGGCGAGTAGAACTCTCGAAACTGATCTTAGCATGAAAGGATATTTTCTGAGTGTCATGGGTTGAAGGTGTGTTGTGAAATGGGAGTTTGAAACTATGAATTTAACTCTTTGTCTCCGTGCAAGCCGCCAAGGTGGGATTATTCCCGCCAGGGTGGGGCCGATGTAGCAGGATGAGGTCCGCCACAGCGGGACAGTCGCGACTTAAGTAAGAAATAAACTCCAAAAATGTTATTATTCTGCAACATTCGATCTTGATAGCTAAGGAACGACCCAGGGATATTTCTTGAAGGTTTTCCACCTCTTCTAGCACCAAAGGTAAGGTTTTTACTCCCCGAATCCATTTTTCGATCTGTAGAACTTAGTTTATTGGGTAATTATCGATGGGGAAGGGTTTTGATCCGAGATTTATGGTGGAAGAAGCCGTAAACTGGGTATGGAGATCAAGGGTTTGGCCTAGAGTTGATATTATTGATTATAATCTGGGTAATTAGGTCTTGTTTATTGATCATCGCGTTATATTGATTGTTTGTAGACAAAGAACAAGCGAAAAGAATTCGGAAAGGGAAGAATCAAGTTTCTTAGGGGATTCAAGCTTTGTTCGAGGTAGGTGATGGTTGTGATTTCATGTTGTGTGATGTATGTTAGTAATTGCTTCATTGTAATGCATGTATGTATGTGAATGTTGCACTATTGATCACACCAAATGTAAATGAGTATGAATGAATGATTGTAAGCCATGAATCAACACTTGATTTAGGATTATGAGAATGTACATTGTGATTGTGATTGTGGCATGTTGAATGGATTGGGTGTCACGTTCCGACACACTAACTAGGATCGGATGTCACGTACTGTCATACATATTGAATCGGGTGTCACGTTCCGACACACTAACTGGGATCTAACGTCATGTACTGACATACATATTGGATTGGGTGTCACGTTCTGACACACTAACTTGGATCGGGTGTCACATTCCGACACACTAACTCGGATCGGGTGTCACGATCCGGCATACTAACAATTTGAGTATGGGTTCCATGAGAGGACCATTGACTTGTCATATATACTTGTATAGAGAATGTGAAATTGTACATTGCTCCTGAAATGATAACTGATATTGTATATGTTCGGTATATGCGTGTTTACTATGTTGTGACTGCTTATATATATGTTGCACTTATTGGGATAGCCGCGTGATCCTACTAGTACACTGTGGTTGTGTACTGATACTGCACTTGCTCGTTCTTTATTGAGTACAGGGCATATTCAGGCGGCTATTGATAGACCTCAGCTAGGAGATCCGTGATCAATCAAATTCAAGGGTGAGCCAGTTCTTCCGGGCTGCCATGAGTTCTCTTTTGTTTATGTCCATTTCTTCGGACTTAGACTAGTGCTTTAGATTTTCTTATGTTTAATTGGGTTGTACCCTTTTCCTTAGACTTATGGTTCCTTGTTAGAGTTTTGGTACATTGACTTTCAGGTTCTAGGGAATAATTTTTGCAATGTTTTGTTAGTCGTTGTTAGATCTTTTGGAGTTTATGGGAACTCTATTTGACTCTTGCATTTAAACCTGCTTCCGTATCTTTAAATGTTTTAGTTTCTGTTAATTTGGTTAGTTAGGTTGTAGTAACGGTTCTCCCACCGGAGGGTTAGTGTGGTTGTCACTCACGATGGTCTGGATCGTGACAAAAATATTACTATAATTAGATGATTTTAAAAAAATAAAATCATATAAGCAATATATGAGTTCTAAAATAATAGAAAGACAAAATTAAAAAAATTGAATATCATGCCTACAATTTAATATTTAATCATCATGTGAAAAATTAGATTTAAAAACTTACTAACAAGAATATAATATTATTTCAATTAAACATAATAAAAAACAGTAGACCAAACCTGTAAAACACATAAAGTTTTTGTTTTTTTAATCAAACTAAAATAAAAAAGTAATATTATCTTTATTAAAATTTCAACAAAATTATTAAAAAACAATAAATGTAGCTAATTATAACTATAAACATAATATAAAATTGTGTATTAATGAAAATGATACTGTAATATGAACAAATAAATAAGTTAATTGATTTGTATAATTATTTTTAAAAATATACATTACAAAGTGAATAGTAAATTTTATTAGTTTTTTTTTAAAAAAATTTTAAAATTCGCGCAACGTGCGGACACGTATATACTAGAAAAATTGGTAAGTTCCTCGACATCTTTTCGTTGATAAACATAACTATTATTTTCTTATGTGAAAATTAAAACTTAATAATTTAAAAAATAATATAGCAAGTAACTGATTCAATATTTGAAATTAATTTATTTCAATGATTATATATATAATTTTTTAAATTAATTTATTTCAATGATTATATATAATTTTAAATAATGAATTTTATGTATATGTTTGTATTATTATTAAACTGTTTTATCCTTACTCTATTTTAAATCATTTTCTAATTATAATTTTACACGAATTTAAGAATTTAAAGACTATTTTGAACTTTCTGAATTCAAAAAAATATATACAAAATATAGCAATGTGTCATGTAATCTTATGATATTTAATATTTTATGTGAAAAGTTTGAATTAATAAATTCTTTACAAGAACAAAATATTAATATATTAATATGCATAAAAATAAAGGAGAAAAACATAAAAATATTTGAACTATTTGATGTTTTATAAAATTAAAATAATAACAAATCAATATGTCCACGCAACGCGTGGGTATGTATAGTAGTAGTAATTGTAATAATAATAAGAATAACAATAACAATAACAATAACAATAAGAGTAAGAATAAGAATAAGATTAAGAATAAGATTAAGAATAACAATAACAATAAAAACAACAACAACAACAACAACCAAAACAACAACAACAACAACAACAACAACAACAATAACAACAATAACACTATTGTTGCTCAACTATAATTGTAATAAAATAAAATACAAAGTAATTTTTAAGACATTTCTAAATATTTCCATGGACTCATAACAAAAGTAGAACTTGAAATTATCCCTTGAGCTATTCAATATGCACCTCAGACTTATAACATAAAATAAATGGAGAAAGAATCTTTATAGCATCATTGTGAATCGCAGGTAAAGTTAGAATATCTTTAAAAAATAGAAATTAATAACATAATGATAAATCTCTTTAAAAGATAAAATCTCACAAAAATGATTACTTCTTTAATATCTATTTTTTTTTTATCAATAGATCTAATTTTATAGTAAAATCAATAGCTTACTCCCTCGATGTTCAAATACAATAAAACTAAGCTATGATTCATCGCCTCTAACTCATGTCATGATCAAATCCATGTGTGATGCATATGAATGTTTGTCATCATAAATATACAAGACATAACACATTCATATCTTACACAGACAATGTAAAACATCCTTCACTGAAAAATGTACCAACCTAGAACTCATTCTAGTCCAAGTTCAAGGCTTCATACTCACAAATCTTAGTATAAAGGGACATAAAACACAATCATCAGAAGAAAATCACATAAATACACTAAACAAGAAATAACATCTACAACTAAGTTTAAAATTCTCTAAAGCATTCTAATCTAATCAAGTCAAGGCTAAGAACAACCAAAACTAAGGCTTAAGCCAAATACACTAATATAAAATCTCAAAAATGGCCAAAAAGGACATAAGGTCATCCCAAGCTTAATAACCACTTTAAAACATTCCTAACATTCATGAACTCAAAATATGTGTAAAATCTAATTCACCTAAATGTAGGAAAATAAATTGTAACCTATCTCAAAGCCGAACCACAATCACGAACAATCACTCAAAAATTTTCTCCTTACGAAGAGTCTTGAATTGTTGACAAGCTATAAAAAAATCTACTCATCAACATGATAATAGTGATACCCATATCGATGACACAAAATTTAGACTAAAAAATGGATAAAAAATTGACCCTTAGGCTCAAAACTAAAATAAAAAACCAACTCTGCCATTAAGTTCCCCACGAGGTGAGGATCACAAGCATCAAAATTGGGCGAAGTCGGCAGAAAATCCAGACCACAAATAGTCTAAAAAGCTTATGTAAAAGAATTGAAAATGAATGATTTTGAGGTAAAAAATGAGAGAAATTACGGAATTGAAATTTGAATAAGATATAAAAAGCAAATGGGAAGAAAATTTTCTTTGAATCACAAAAATAATCATGAAGTTAAAAAATTCTCTATAGAATGAGCTCACTTCAATGATGGTTAAGTCTAGGATGACTTAGACAAATATGAACAAGAGTCTTAAAATGCTCCAACGATTTTCTCTCTTGCGGACTATCATCATAGGTCCGAATTTGCAAGGTCATTGGAAATGTTGCTAGGGCAGAGGCGATCACTTTCCTATAGCTCTGTCTAAGTGACCACAATCTCACGGGAGTGATCCTGTAGAAGTGCCAAAGCTTCTCCGGTGTGCTATCACCAAAGTGCCGAGGCTTTGAAACTGTGACTGCTTGCTTGCACCAGCCTTTGCTAGTGCATTGCTCTTAGCATAGGAGCAGCTTCCTCAATGTCACAACCCAAATCCACATGTCGTAATGACATTTATGTTCCCAACCAATAGGTATGACATCCTACTAGTTTTATCAAATTAATTAAATAAATAAGTTGAAAAGATAAATGACATGTAAAATATCTCAAACATTGAGTCTTTCATAAGTATGAAGTGCGGAAAACTAAATACCACCAAAGATTTGGTGTCATAAGTACAAGAGCGTCTAAATTAGGATGCAAGTCTGAGACTAAAATGACCAGTCTAAACGTAAGAAATATCTTGTATGAATACTAAAATAACATAATAAATAATAAGATAGAGGGAGGTGTGGGCTGCGGAATAGCCAAGCTGCTCACTACAACTCCAAGTTACTACAAGCTCGAGCTCAAAAAGCTCCACGAGGGGTGCTCTTATTCGGAATCAAATATGCACCACAAAAGAGTGCAACAAGTGTAGTATGAGTAAGAAACCACGTGTATCTAGTATGTCTCATATAACGACAACAAAAAATTAGTGATACAAGTATATAAGAAAAATCATCCTTTAGTTTTACAAGTCTACATTATACTTATCAGTCAAGTTTCATCGAATAGGGATAATCAAATATCACATAATGTCAAACCACTAATAAAGTACATAAAAAACAAGAATGAAGGATGTAATGCAATGCGACACCATGAAATGATATGCCTCAGATGTCAGGTACTCTCTCAACTGTATATACACGATACCTCTTGGAAATACAACAAGAGATTGTGACCCATGAGGGACTCGCGAGATCCATATACCAACACAGACATTCTCCACGTGTCTGTGTGAATGATCTCAGTTCACTATAATAAAATCAAATAATCCCCAGCACCGATGATCTCTATGTGCCCAACTTATAATTATAACATCTCACAATCCTTAGCACAAACGATCTCCACGTGCCCAACATATACTCATTCTCATCTCAATGCATGTGCAAAATATGATTTCAATAAAAGGGGATGCTGATGCATCTCAATCAATCAAATATTGGTATGAGATATAATCACCTCAACTATCACAAATATATGAGTTCAATAAAGAAACACAACAACACAAAAGAAACCAAGTCAATAATACATCAGCTAATGCCCATATGCTTTGACATTCTCGAATTACAATTCGTCAATCTAAAGTAATAAATTTTCCCTTTATAACACCGGTACTCGTACCAATGCCCATCACACCATTCGTACGAGACCCCCATCTTTCGCCCTTACCCGTTGTCTATTCCATTTTTAACTTTTAATTAGAAAAATGTCCTTCAACGAAGTTTGTAAGTCTTAACATACCTTAAATGTCGAACACGTGTTACGAATCCTCAAGATTTCGTATTTCCCTTTTGTAAAACTTCAATATGTTCCCAATCTATCAAATATGTAATATTCGTAAGTAAGCAAGTCCATAGACACCTATAGTACTATAGGTTTAGCATAGACCCAAAACTCCCCTAATCTATAATTAAATTCATAAATCTTGGTGCCAACTAAATATTCCAAGTCTCATATTCCTAAAATTTAAGCCTAGGATTTCGTCTTACTTCCTCCAAATAACTTAATTCAAATGATATTCACATAATATAATACACCTAATATTTAATTACATAATCAATATATATATATATATATATATATATATGAAAACTTGCATCATAATATGATAAAAGAAAATCCAAAATTATAACTCAACCCTGAACCCTGCACTTTTTATTCGCATCTGCACTTTAATTCCATGATTTTTTTTTTAACCCACACCCTGAAAAGACGTGCAACAGCAACATTGTACTTTTCCGATTCCTTTCCAACCAAATTATCACCTAACATGCTACTAAATTATCCCCAACTAATTGCTGCCTCAATTTACTGTAAACCTCAACCACTACAATACTATCAACTTTACTGACTATTAATTTCCTATTCGTCCTCATTAAAATAATAATAATAATTACAAGGTGAACATCAATTCAATATTATATATATACCCCCAACCTAGAGTAGCTAGGTGGGGAGGTAAAATCAATCCTTGTTCATACATAGGCTTCTCGGGTACAAAATGAGCCACTTCAAATAGGTTCATTGCTCCGGCCCAGAATACGATTAATTCAGCATGGTCTACATGAACTCCTAGAAGTTTACCTAATAGATTGATAAGTCGGGCACCAACCGAAACCTGTGGTTTCTTGGTCACGACCAGCTAAGGCTAAAGTTTCATTAAAGAGCGTTTCCACGTGGTAGAACCTCCTCAGGGAATATAAGATTTTCATGAGGCTGATCTTGAGATGTCATCCAAGCGCGAATACCTTCGTTTAAGAGAATATTTTTGGTGTAGAAAGTATCGAATTCAGGATCCTCCGCTGCGCGAATTTTCTTGAGAAACGAAGTCATAGGCACGTAGGTTCAGAGCTAGACCGACTACTCCAAGAGCACTCATCCATAAACCGGTTACTGGTACAAATAACATAAAGAAAGGAAACCAACATTTATTGGAAAAAAAAAACCCTAAAGATTTGGTACCAAAAGCGGTTAGCGGTGTGTATATATATATATATATATATATGATCAATGCTTTATAATAGTTTCTTACCAGCCGCTGGAAGAAGTACAACTTCTCCCGTTCGTCTGCACAAATTTGTGTATGCGCTCCTCTTTTTTTTTTTTTCTTTTCTAAATAAATAATTAGGTATTAAAAGTGGTTAATCTCATTAACTTAATTTAATTATATGGACCAAGTGGTAAAGGATATTAAATAAATTATGGACTTGGCCCATTAACTATTCAACTATATAAATTATTTAATAAATATTCATTAACTAAACACTCGTAGTTACCGAATATTTCAAAATTTTCATTTAAAATTCTATGGTAAGAGTCAAAATAGTCTTAGTGCTCAAAACGACCTAAGGGGTCGTTACATCATCTACCACTTAAATAAACGTTCGTCCTCGAACGATAAAAGAATAGGAAGTACCTGAACGCTAAAAAATCTGAGTATCTAATCCTCATGTCTTACTCAGTCTCGCATGCTGCCTCCTCCATCGGACGATGCTGAACCTTTGTTGAGACAATCTCTTCCTGATTTCAACTTTTGAATCTACTTATCCAAAATGGTTACAGACTCCTCCTCGAAGGTCAAATTCTGATCAAGTAACACAGAGTCCCATTGAATCACATGAGCACCAATCTGATTCAGCATCAAAATATGAAATATAGGGTAAGCACTCGACAAACCAGGAGGCAAAGCCAACTCATTAGCGACCTCGCCAATACCCTCAACAATCTCAAAAGGACCAATATACTCGGGCTCAACTTGCCCTTCTTTCCAAATCTCATCACACCCTTCATGGGTGAAACATTCAATAGATATCGCTCTCCAACCATAAACTCCAAACCATGAACCTTTCAATCCGAATAACTCTTTTTCCTACTTTGAGCCATGGGAAGCCTATCCTGGATCAACTTGACCTTGTCTAACGACATTCCCAACAAATCTATACCCCATGGTCTAACCTCAAATGCGTCAACCAACTAATTGGAGATCGACATCTCCATCTCAATGCTCGAATGATAACTGTTATTGTATGTAAAATTTCCTCAAGGCAAAAACTGATCCCAATGACCATTGTCATGCCCCGAGGCTACCTCCTTGGCGTAACACGGGACCTAGGATCATGAGTGACCCCAAGCTAACCCTGTGTCTGACATATCATAAGCATACTGAAAGATAACTAAATAAACAAGAACTATGCGGAAGCTAAAACAGTGGATATCTAAAAATGGGGAATACCCAACTAATCTGAATGTATGAAACATACTAAGAGTTTAACAATAACCGAAAGAGCTAATTCTACAACTATGTCTGAAAAGCCTCTAACTGAATTGAGTTGCTGGGACATGCCCCCTCTAACAAAACTGAAACTGAAACTGAAATGTAAAGACTGAAATGAAAGCATGGCTATTGTCCTCGAAATATGAGGACTCACCACAAAAGCCGTTGAATGCAGATCGAGGATCGATCTAAGCGCGGTCTGAATGTTGAGTACCTGAACCTAAATCATGAAAGGATGTAGCGCAGAGTATGCGTCAATACTTTGAATGTACTGAGCATGCAGGATATAGATACCAAGCTGAATAAACATGTGAAAGTTGAACAAAGCATAACTGAGCAATACTGTAAATACTGAAAAGATAACTGAAAAGCTAAACTGTATGCAATGACCAAGTGCTAATCATGAACATGACATGCTAATCTGAATACTGAAGTACATACTGATGACCTGGTCAAATGCACTAAGAGTATGACTGTGGGAGCTACTATTAACCGACATAAAACCACGTGAGCTAAACGTGGAGTCCGATGTATACGCCCCATCGAGAGGACCCAATATACCTTGCCAGAGGTATAAAGGCATGACTGGCGTGATCACTAAATCTGATGCCCAATAGAGGGGACTTATAATCCTACGGGGGCACGTAGTTCTGGGACTATGAGGGTACGCTGAATCCTCATCCAACTCGATGTTAAGTCTACTCCCAACTGAATGAATGTATAACTGAAATGTAACTGAAATACTTGACATACTGAATAGCTCAAATACTGACATGCAAATCTGAGAATGTAACATTTATATACTGATAATGTAACATTATAAACTGGAGCATGATTATTTGTTTAACTGACCTAGCAAGTGGAATTCATGAACTAAGAGAATCTACAAAACTAGGGTTCTGAATAATATGCATGGAATTATACTAAAATTATCAAGAAACAAGTTATTTAGATCAAGGGAACCATAATCACAATAAATCTTGAAAATCTAGAAACCCTAGGTTGAACAACTTATAAGAATCTGAAGAACTAACTAAATTCTAGGGACCTAGTGGATGAAAGGAACCCACTAGTAAAATTCCACATACCTGGTGACAAAATCTACGGAGAAATCCTTCGATTTTGGGGCTGGAACTGAAGAAAACCTGCTGCGTGTTCTTGAGAAAACTGGTGCCTCTTCCCTCTCCTTTTGTTCTAAGTTTTGGTGATTTTTGGGAATAAAAGTTTTTGATAAGTTCTGAATAAATCATTAGGCTTAAACTGAGTAAAACGATGTAGTTTAGGTATTAAACGATGTAGTTTAAATGCCCAATGCATAGGGGAAAAGACCAATAAGACTCTGACTTAAAAGGTGACGAGGCCATCGACAGACCTGACCGACGGACCGTGGACTGACCGACGGTCCATCCTGGCAGGGTGTCGTTTGGCGTTTGGGTCTAGGTTCTGAGGATCACGATCCACGGACCCTGGACCACGCACCGTCGTTTCACCTACGGTCCGTAGGTCTGGCCGTAGATCGTGGTCCTTCCTGGGACTATAAGGTGGCCAACCACGAACCCTAACTACGATCTGTGGTCCAGACCACGGGCCGTGGTTTGGCCTCCGTCGGTGGCACCTGCAAGTTCTAAAATTCTGCATTTTGGTCTTTCTCAAATTCGGGGTGTTACATTATCTCCCCCTTGGGAACATTCGTCGTCGAATAAAGTCTAAACTAGCTGAGTACGGAGGGAAGGAGCTGCAATCCCTACCACTAAGTACAAGAAACTGATATCTAACTGAACTGAGTTCCAAGAACATGCAAATATGCTGAAAATGCAAGAACAACCAAAGGAACATGATACTGAGACTGATTTTACTCAAGAGTAAACTAAGAGACTGGAGAGGAACTATTACCTCAAGCATAAACAGAATCAGAAGGAAAGAGATGAGGATGCTTGGCCTTCATGGCTGCTTCTGCTTCCCAAGTAGCTCCCTCTATGGACTGACTCCTCCACAAAACCTTCAATGAGGCGACTTCTTTATTTCTCAACCTACGAACCTGACGGTCAAGAATTTCAACTGGCACTTCTTCATAAGTGAGACTATCCTACACAGCCACACTCTCTAATGGTACTATCGATGTTGGATCACCCACACACTTCTTCAACAAGGAAATGTAAAACACTGGATGAACCGCTGCTAGTTCTGCTCGCAAATCTAACTCATATGCCACATTACCAACCCTTTTCAGGATTCTGTAAGGACCTACATATCTGGGACTGAGCTTCCCTTTCTTTCCAAATCTCATCACCCTCTTCATAGGTGACATCTTCAGGAAAACCCAGTCATTGATTTCGAACTCTAAGTCCATTCTTCTCACATCTGCATAGGACTTCTGACGACTCTGAGCTATTTTTAGTCTTTTCCTGATGAGCTGAACTTTTTCTATAGCCTCATGAACTGAATCTGGCCCTATTAAGGCTGCTTCACCTACTTCAACCAACCAATCGGGGACCTGCATCTATGCCCATATAGTGCCTCATACGGGGCCATCTGAATACTGGAATGAAAGCTATTATTATAGGCGAACTCTATAAGAGGTAGGTTATCATCCCAACTTCTCTTTAAATCGATCACGCAAGCTCTCAACATGTCCTCTAAGGTCTGAATGGTATGATCTGTCTCACCATCCGTGTGTGGATGAAATGCTGTACTGAGATTTACCTGGGTACCAAGACCTTTCTGAACGATCTCTAGAAATAAGAGGTAAACTGAGGACCTCTATCTGAGATGATAGACAAGGGAACCCCATGCAACCTGACTATCTCATGGATGTAGAGTTTGGTGTAGTCCTTCGCAGAATCGATAGTCTTGACAGCCAAGAAGTGAGCGGACTTAGTGACTCTGTCTACTATCACCCAAATGGAGTCATGCTGTCTGCGAGTACGAGGTAAACCCATAATAAAGTCCATATTTATCACTTCCCACTTCCATGTAGGAATGTTAATCTCCGGAGTCATACCTCCTGATTTCTGATTTTCTACCTTAACCTGTTGATAATTAGGATAGTTAGCCACAAAGTCTGCTATGTCCCTCTTCATGCCATTCCACCAAAAAACTTCCCGTAGATCACGGTACATCTTAGTGGCACCTGGATGAATGGAATACCTGGAGTTATGTGCCTATGTAAGGATCTGCTTCCTCAACTCACCCACATTAGGAACACATAACCGATCCTGGTAACGAAGTACACCATCTCCCCCCATAACTTGTTCGATGAAATGCCTAAGTGAAAACTTTTTTGGGTTAAACTTATTCTATGTGATCGCGATGTCTAATCTCGCGATAGCGATGTGAGCAATTTGAAATTTCAGCGATCGCGATGTCTAATCCTGGGATCGTGATTACTTGAATAGGTGAGGCTCACGATCGTGTTGATCCATCTCGTGATCGCAATGAGTCATCCACCTGGTAGTCAAAATTGCTGAAAATAGTAGCTTCGTCTTCGCTCCCTCAATTTCTTTTTCACCCCTTTCGTTAGCCTAATTTCTTAATCATAAAATGCTTTACGTTCCTTTGCATTCGCTTGACATGCTTTCATCTTGTATGGGTACTAAATTTGTGAAAGCATGTCCGACAATGTCAACCAAGTTGAAGAACAAGTTAAAGAAAATGTTGTGGGAGATGAGATTTTTGATCATGAACGGTTTATGTCCGCCAAGTGCCACAAATTGTATGACCGCTTTCTCACAAAGAACATCATAAAGGAGAGGGGAATACTTTTGGATCACCTTAAGGAGTGCATGCCCAGTTTCGATGGCCAACTGGAGGCAAGAGGTTGGTTGTGCTTCATAGCTGAGTCTATCAAGGCTAATCACTCATGGGTGCGTGAATTATATGCCAAAACCGCTGAAGCTAACTTCTCTTATGACTTTTTAGTCATGGTCCGGGGCAAGAAATCACACTGTGACCCCATCAGGATCAATTCATAATATGGTCTTCCCGATAATGACAATGAAATTCACCTTGCAAGGGCACAAAAAGAAGGAAAATAGTGGTTCATGTGACATCTTCACGATGGCCATAGGCCAAAGTGGATTGAGAACAACACCCAGATCGAGTCCAAAGAGTTCACCACCAAAGCCAAGGCTTGGATTTCCATCATATGTAGCCAACCCATCCCTTCTGGGAATAAGACTAATGTATCTCCTAAAATAGTGATATTGATTTATGCTACTATGGAGGGACTTTCTGCTGATGTTTGCAAGTTGATTGTGCAACATATGCAAGAGGTGGTTATTGAAGGTAAAGAGAGTCATCCTTTTCCTTCTTTAATAACTCATTTGTGCCAGGTGGCCAGTGTAGACAATCCAGAGAAGCTAATTCATCCACACAAGAAGAAATGAATGGGGCATGTGCTTAAGAAGAGGACGATTGATGTTAGCGATCCGACATTTGGTACATTCACCGAGAGCAGTGCTTAACTTAGCCAAGGGACCACTTCCTCATCTATTAAGCCAGTTTAGAGTGGACCTCCCGCTTTAGTTCACATCTCCAGTCAGGTGCATGGCTTGGATACACGGATCCAGTCTCACATTCAGGAGTTAGTGCAACACCTTCCCATTGTCCCTAGAGAGAGCTCCTCGGCCTCATGTACTATTTCTTCCACTTTGACCATATTGATACATGATCAACAAATTCCTAAGAATAAGATGGCAAAGATGGAGAGGAGGCATGAGAAGATGAAGAAGCATGAAAATAAGAACACCAAATTTCTAAACAAGATGATGGATACACTCTAAAAATTATGTGGGTCCGGTGATGATACTGATGATGTACTTCTAGGACCCAACACCTATGCTTCCGAGTGAGATCATTCCAAGGAGCCCTCGTATTCTCTTAAGATTGTAGTGCTATGAGGACACAATTACATTATTAGTTGGGGATGCCTCCCCTGTTAGGTTTACTTTGTTTATATTTTGGATCTGTTGTTGCCCTTGTAGCGTTTGTTTTGATACTATGATTTTATCTTGGATTTGTGGATGATGTGCCCTCGTCGGGCTTGTTGATATATTGTGTTGGGTTGGTTTAGTTATTTTTTTTGTTATTTTGTTTATTTTAGTTATAGTTTTCTAAGATGTGGATTGATAATGCCTGATAATCGATAGAGTGATGACTTTCTTAAGGGCAAATCATCAATTACTTGTGAGTGTTTGAATGATATTTAATGTGGCGAAGTCTGAGTAGCCAATCCTAGATAGATGCATGAGGTTGCCCGATGATAGATTGGTTGAAAAATTTCTTAAGGGGAAAACCTTTGTCTTTTTGAAAGGTTGTGGCTTGGTTGGTACTAGAAATATAGTTGTGCATATGAATGAAATAAAGCATACCCCTCCGTTTTTGAAAGTTGAGCGTGAATTGATTATTTTGTGACAACTCTCATACCTTTTTTTTGTGACTTTGGATTCGTTAGCGGGGTAAATGTTTGTTGTAACTTGCACTTTACAAAGAAAGTTGGATTATGAAATATCTTAATTGATTTACATGCCATGTGTGGTGAGTTTTTGTGAATAATGCCTTGTGATCACTTATGTTACTTGGAACTTGTACGGTTAGTCTTGAAATGTTTGTCTTGATTGTGTTTGGTTGGAAAAATGATCTTAGGCTTTCTTTGATTGTCCTTGAAGTCCACTTAGACTAATAATCCCACCTTTGAGCTAAATGTATCCTTAGTTGTCCCCTTTGAGCCTGATCCTTTTTATTGGCAACCACATTACAAGCCTTGAACTTTTTTGAAAAGTAACCTTCAACTTAAGAATTGTGGAAGTTGAGGTTAAAAGCCTAAGTCTGGGGTGTTATGGGAATATTATAGATGAGTGCTCACCACATGAAGGCTTGATAATGGAGGACAAATTTAAAAGAAAGCAAAAGTTGTGAAAAATAAAGAATGACTTTGAATAAATTTGAGACTTGAATCCTCCAAAAATTTGAAAATGGTTGCATGTGGGGCATATTTAAAGAAAAATAAGAAAATGAATTGAAGTGTGCATTGATTTGAAAATTAAAGAAAAAATGGAAAAGTTGTTGATTGAAAAGTTGTTGTGTAGTGTTCAAGTAGGGGTGTAGTCACTTATAACCAAATGATATCCTAACCTTCCCCAAGCCTACATTACAATCTTAACAAAGTCCTTTGAGATTTCCAACCAATTGAAGTTGAGTCAATATTGATTGAAAATATGAGCAAGCCTATGGTGTGGCATTCGTGTTCATGAGATGTTTTGTTGTGAGTGTGAGTGTTTGCATCTCTGTCCCTTGTCTTTTAAATAGTGTGAGTGTGTTGGGACATTTATTTATATGTGAGAGCATGTAAGTTTTTAAAGTGGTGATTTTGATAATTACAAAATAAGTCAAGTGAGCATAGCATAGAACTAATGAATTGAGTCACTTCTTGAGTTTGAGTTGTTGTCATTCTATGATTCTTAATTCATTAAAGTGTGCCATGAGAATGAGGGGATTTGGTTTGTGAAAAGTTTGCATGTGGACCATTTGTTAGTACCAACCGAAGCCATTACATTTGTGCTTAAGTGAATATGGCAAAAGTACTGTGTGGTGTGTGCTAGAATAATAGCCTCTTGAGTTTTTGATTTTCTTTACTTGAGGACAAGCAAAGTTTCTAAGTTGGGGGTTTTGATGAGTGGTAAATTTTCACTCATTTGGGGCTCTTTTCTTAGTTATTTTTGCTTGCTTTGGTTTAGAATCAGTGCTTTTAATGTGGTTTTCTTCATATTTGCAGGAAAATGAAATGTAGATTGGATTTTAAGATCTTTGAAGAAACCAAGTGGAATGGGAGCAAAAATCGGTCAAATTGGAAGAAAGTAGAACGGGTAGGGAATGACTCATCGCGATCATATGATGAAGAGGTCGCGATTGCATTACCCAAGTATTCAAATATCGCAATCACGTGGTCAGGGTTCGCAATCATGTGACCTAGCAACACTGCTCATCGCGATTGCGTGAGCTAGTTGTCGCGACCGTGAAGGGTAAATTGACTGGCACCTGGACAGATTGGGAATTTCACCAAATCTATTCCCGAAACTCTTTTTACACTGATGAGCAGTCATTGTTCATATATGCAACATTCCATATCAGGTTATAGAGAATTATTCATAACTTGGGTTAATTTTTCAAGACTAAATTTGTAGATTTTGATTTAGGGTTGAGATATTGAAGGCAAGTCGCCTCACATTTTAGTTGTGGAATTGAAGATTGTGTTTCAATCTTAGTAAATATATGTTACCTTTCTACATCTCCTTGTTCTTAAATTGTTAGAAATGTGGGTGTAATTCTTATGTGAAATTGGGGCTTTTGTGCTAGAAATAGACAAAGCTATTTGGGTTTTTGATTAATTGCTCTATTGGTTTTGTAGTTCCTTGTTTCCATGCTTGATTTCATGAAATATATTCAATCTAGTTTTCATGTTTGAATTTATTGGTTGAGAGTGCACGCTGAATCTTAGCTTCCGATCTCCGATTGATGCTCGAAAGAGATTAATTGGAGTGGAGAATTAGATTGATAATCGCATTTTAAATATGAATCTTGAATTTGAGATCGAAAGATGAAAGTTTAGGGTTTCATTGTTGGGTGCAAGGATTCCTTTAATGATAGGTCTATGTTAATGTAGTGGATTATTCTGTATTTGTGTGATTTATACCAAAAGGAGATATCGTAATCAAATGCTTTGAGGTCGAATGATAATTAGCGTAATTAAAGATGACCTAGCCTACTTATTAGTGATTGTTCTTGGATTCAATTGCAATGGATCGTTGAGTGTTAATTGAATCTCATGTTTTTCCAATTCCCATACATCCCTTGCTTGATATTGTCTTTGCCCCCATTCGTAGTTTAATTAGAAAAATTTCCTTGCATTTGATATTTTTGTATCTTGTATGTTTAGATTCAATATACTGTCTAGTTAGCCTTTATCTTTTCAATTGCCATTATATTGTTACTTGTGGGATTCGGACTCGACTCTTAGTTGGGTATTTTTATTGTCAACGACCACTCACTCTTTTAATTAGTTTTAATGAGTGATTTGAGCATTACCGGGGACTAACTCAAAGATAGGGGTTTCAGAATCTATATCTTAACTCTAACAAGATGGTATATGCAACCCTTAGAAATCATATTTCTAGCTTTATGACAAGAAACAAACTGACCCTTAGGCATAGAGTTTCTCCCTTTCCACTCTAGGACGGATTCATTAGGAAACTGAAACTTGACCACTCGAGTTCCATAATCAATAGAAGCATAACAAGAATGAAGCCAATTCATACCAAGAATAACATCAAAATCTAACATATCAAGCTCTACAAGATCAACATGAGTGACTCCATGGGATAAGGAGATGAGACAATTTCTATAGACTCTCTTAGCCACAATAGATTCACAATTAGGTGTAAAGAGAACAAAAGGGTCTATCGACACATGCGGAAGAATATCAAACCTCATAGCCACATATGACATCAAAAAAATACAAAGTAGCACCGGGATAAAGCAAAGCATAAACATCTAGATGAAAGACTTTCAACATATTGATAACTGAATCGGGGGGATCCTCTTGCTCATGATGAGTTTGAAGTGCATAGAAATGTGTTTCTATGGAGCACTTGAACCCGAACCACTAGGCGGAGCTTTCCTAGCATCCCTTCCCTTGTCATTTCTAGATAGGCAATCCCTCAAGAGGTGACCACTCTTGCCACTACCAAAGAAATTATCCATGCCCATCAAGCATTTTTCCGGATGATTCTTCCCACACTTTTGGCATGCGGGAACCAAAGAACCATTTCCACTACCATTTCCTTCTTGAGGCTTGGGGTTAGAAACCCTATCGTTTATGAACTTAGAAGCAGGAGCTTTGGAAGAAAATTGACCGGAGAACCTTTGTCGGAACTTAGAATGACCATATCCGTCAGACCTTGAATCTGAAAAGTCACCATCACCGGTCTTTACCCTCTTTTCCTCCCTTGACTTTTCCTTAAGTTTCTCCTCTTCAATTTGTTAAGCATGAATTAGACGAGAAATATCCATTTCCTTAATGAGCATGGCGGTAAGACATTCCTTAACCACCATTTCAGACACACCCGAAACAAACTTGCTCATCCTCGCCTAGAGTCGGTAACCATAGTAGGAGCATACCTAGACAATTGGGTGAACTTCAAGGCATACACCTTCACATGCATATTCCCTTGACAAAGTTTAATGAATTCAAGTACCTTGGCCTCCCTCATCTTAAGCGGAAAGAACCTATCGAGGAAAGTAACCTTAAACTTTTCACAATCAAGAGGAATCGCGTCAAACACCCTTCTCTTCTTCCATTGGTTGAACCAAACTTGAGCAACACCCTAAAGTTAATAAGCGGATAATTCCGCCTGCTCCAACGACGTCACTCCCATGATCATCAACACCTTGTATACATCAGCAATAAACTCTTAAGGATCTTCCTCAACCTTGATCCCATGAAACTCCGGGGGATTTATCCAATGGAAGTCCCTAAATCTAGTTGCCATTGTACCTATATTTGGGTTCACGGGGACCACAACCTCCCTAATGGTTTGAGACGTCATGGCTTGGGCCAACACTTGAAAATCAGTCCTAAACTCCGCATTAGTCACTTGTTCGGCCAAAGTGTCGGCCGGAACCCGTGGAGCTTCTTGAGGAGCTTCTAGTTCCACATTCTCACCCGCATTCCTTCTAACGTATGCTCTTTGAGGGGACATATACTGAAAAGCATCGGATAGGGATTAGGAGAGAGAGACATATAGAGTTACACTCTATCGCACAACTTTAGAATGATGAAAAAAGTTGAATTTCCTAAACATCTAATAGTCTCCTATTCATAAATGTGCCGCGCTTTACATTCATGAGTAAGACTCTACTCGACGTGGCTTATGAGACATCCTAGGACCTTTCTACACCTTGTTTTCTGAATACCAAGTTAACATGACCCAAAGTATACCCTAGGCTCATTACGTATTGGACCCCGAGAGGCCCCACACAAGCCACTTCATATACATCATGCAAGAAAATAGAAATAAAGAGTTCAAAAGAAAATATTTCTTATTTCAATATAGTTTGACTAAAGCGGAGGTCTAACATAAGTCTCAAAGCCATCTAATACATCGTAATGAAAGTGATTGGGACGTAACCCATACATCATATACAAAGTTGGAAACAAAAATGACATAAAGCAATTAAGGAGTATCGGTCCTCAGAGCATGAGGACACACCAATCTTCAAAGTCTATGAAGGATCACTAGCCACGAGTATGAGAGGTAGGAGCGTGCACCCTACATTAGTGAAACAATATAGACACAAGTATGAAATAGTACATGGAATGTACTAAGTATGCGGAAATATCCATAAACATGAACATGATATTATAAATGACTTAAAACGAATAGGCATGATCATAATGAAATATTTAAAAGCTTTTAGAGAAGAAATGATATGAAGATCAAACATAGTCAAATACATTAACATAAAGGACATAAGAAAAGCTTTGAAGAAAACCTAATCATTTTGTGGGATATTAGCTTTAACCAAAAATAAGACCATGAGAGCTATATCATGGAATCTGGTATATCCCTCATAGCGAAAGAAGGGGAAACTACTTGCCAGTGTAGAATCCGTACATATCATCATTTGCTAAACTGAATCCAGTAGCTAGGTCATTGAAGACATTCGATGGGGGAACGCAGTTTGGGACTGGAGGTTGCTACTGGAGACTACCTGTTTTGAGCCTCCACCTCAACGCCCTCTAAGTGCTAAGTCTAAATCCCAATGGAATAGATAAAAATAAAATATCAATTTAACATAGAGAAAGGCAAATGGTCAATACCAATCCACAACTTTTAAGATCAAAACATAGAATAGATCCTTAGTCATAATTAAACATAGATGAGAAAACCTTTCACCAATGTGAATTCATTTGTGAGAAATACCTTTCAAAATCATGATCATCATAGTAAGTGAGAAATCCTCTAACCATAGCATTAATACTTTCATTTCAAAGCATCATCAATTCATTTACAATTACTTCATGTAAACATGCATAGCTTTATAAACTTATAATTCATAGTTCATGAGATCATCATAAAATTATAGTTGAAAAATATAATTTAGGCATGGGTCAATGCAATTTAAACTGAATATCCTGGATTTATATCGATTCATGCATTAGAATACTTAATTAACCAAAATCAATCATTATTAGATGAAACCCACATTCATTGGGCTGAAACCGTAATTTGAGCAATTGAAAATAGAATTGAGAAATTGAAATCCTTGGACCCATGAAGGAAAGGATTCCATGGGTGAATACACACATACATTGATCATTTGTGCCCATAAAATAGAGAATTTGGAGACTAGAATGGAACCTTAGCTATTCTTCTTTTTCCTTAGACTTGAGAGAATCGGTAGGATGAATTTGGTCAGGTTTAGGGAGTTCAGGAGAATGAGTTGAAATGGGTAAATTGAGGGCTTAATACATTCATATAAGGATTAGGGTAAAAGGTAAAACGACATACTTTTAGGTTAAAACAATTAGAAAAAGATCCAAAAGCTCTTTAAAAATAACTGTCGAGCCTCACCTACGGTCCATAGGTCCTTCCACAGACCGTAATGATCAACTGTAGATAAGTTCAGAAACCATTATTTGGACCAACTTCTGACGCAACCCATGTGCGACTTGTAGGTCTTCCTACGGTCCGTACATGAAATCTTTAAACACCAACTTTGACCCTTAAAATTTCACTAAGTCTAACACTCACCTACAAGACCTACCTATGACTCGTACATTAGTTCACGGACCATCCTGGTGAACCGTAAAAAGGGGTCTGGACTTGATTTTAGAAAAAATATTTTCCCACTTCTTACAGTTGACATCTACGGCTCGTAGAAGCTTCTACGGTCCGTAAATAGGACCCGTAAACCAGACTTTAGTTCAAAAAAAATATTTTCCTTCTTTTTCAAATCTGAGGTGTTACATATACCAAAAACTACAATGATTCGTGAACATCTCACAATGCATACCTTAAAAGTAATACCTCTAACTCTTCAATGCGAACACTAAAACCTCTAACTACAGTCCTGATTACGGTAGGTCTTCTCGTGAACCTTCAACTTCCTTAAAGCATAAGTAATCACCTTTCCCTTCTGCATTAATACACAACCAAGAAAAATCCTAGATGCATCAAAATATACAACAAAAGCCTCTCTATCCACGGGTAGAGTCAAAATTGGAGCAATAGTCAATAAAGTTTTGACCTTTTGGAGACTCGTCTCACACTAAGCAGACCACTAAAATCCACATTCTTTGGGGTCAATCTAGTTAATAGGGATGCAGTGGATGAGAACTCCTCCACAAACAATCGATAGTAACCAACAAGGCCAAAGAAACTCTGAATCTCGATAACCGAAATAGGTTGACCAATGATCAAACCGCCTAAATATTCTTAGGATCAACCCTAATACCCTCTTTGGTTAGTACATGTCCCAATAATACTACCAAAATAAAAAAAAACTCACACTTCGAAAACTTTGCATAGAGTTTCTCCTCTTTAAGAATTCCAAGCACAATCTCCTCAATGATTCTCATGTCTTCCTTACTACGGGAGTATATCTATATATCATCCATGAACAAATAACAAAGGAATCCAAGTACGGTCTGAACACCCCATTCATCAAGTCTATAAAAGTCGTTGGGACATAAGCAGCCCAAAAGACATCACTAGAAACTCATAATGGTCATAACGTGTCTAAAAATGTTCTCATAGGGATTCCTCCACCCTAACCTTCAACTGATGATAACCGAATCTCAAATCAATCTTGGAGAGGAACTAAACCACTCTGAAGTTGATCAAATAAATCATCAATACCAGGTATCAAATATTTGTTTCTAATGTCAACCTTATTCAACTGTCGGTAGTCAATACACATAAACATAGAATCATCTTTCTTTTTCACAAATAACACTGGAGCACCCCAAAGATATACACTCGGCCTAATGAAACCCTCACTCAAAAAATCGTCTCTTTCAACTCTTTCAATTCGTCCGAATCCATATGATAAGTAGGAATGGAGATTGGTTGAGTGTATGGTTCTAAGTCAATATAAAAACCAATATCGCGATCAGGCGGAAGACCTTGTAAGTATGTCGGAAGTACCTCCAAAATTTCACTCACCATCGGAATAGACTCAAGCATATGGGTCTCAACACTAGTATCTCAAATATGTGCCCAATAAGATAAACATCATCTCTCCACCAAATGATGAGCCTTAAGAAATGATATAAGAGTGACTAAGAGAACCTCTCCATTATACTATAGGAATCCTAGGCAGATCTAATGTAATTGTCTTAGCATGATAATCCAAAATCGCGTGATAAGGATATAACCAATTCATTCCCAGAATAACATCAAAAATCCATCACATATTAGTTTTTTAAATCCACTCGAGTATCGTGTCCCATCAAAGTAACTATACACGATCGATATACTTGATATACCACTATGAATTCTCCAACAAAAGTAGAAATATGTACCAATAAATCAAGCTACTCACATACCATATCCAACTCGAATGAAAACATTCTTTCAGTCACAATGCTTAAATCTCACACATTGAATCATCTCTAACTCCTTGGCAACATATACAACTTTATGATAAACTCCAATATGAATTAGAACAATCAACTCCTTAAAAAAACCTTCTTACTCTTTCAGCCTCAGTGGGAAATATAATCGAAGCGTGCCCAATCAAGGCATGGAATTTAATCTTAAACTCTGTGACTAACTTACCATATTTCTTCAATTCCTAAAAATCCAGCTCTCTCATGCTCACTCTCACTGCATGGACCAAACTTATCTAGGAACACATGAGCGAATTGAGTCCATGAGAGTAGAGGTGATCTAGCTGGCCTATTATCAAAGTAATATCTCCCCACTGCTTGACAAGGCCAATCATATGAAACAGTGTGTAGTCAACTCCAAGAGACTCCCCTAATCTAAGATCGTGCAACCTCTCATGAAAGCTGACTATAATTTCATAAACATTCTCACTGAAGTTACCAGTACAAGTCAGAAAATTCATTCCCTAATCCTTTCAATCATTTTCTACTCACCAAAAATCATGACAGACCTATTAGCTAAAAATGATACAATCGAACCTCTACCTAGATTTCACCACCTATATCTACCTCATGCAATAACCCTAGTAGTGGGTGCAGGTTCAAGTCTTGATCTTTGATCGCAGATGCATGAGTCCTAACTGGTCAACCGTTGGTGGGTTCAGACACCACCAACTTTAGGCCCCCAACAAAGAGACCCCATGTACGGTCCGTGGATCCACCTACGGACCGTACACCACAGCCGTGGGTCCCAACTTTTGACCTTAAAATTTCTCTAAGTCTAGGACTTTCCTACGAGACCTACCTATTACTCGTGCATTGGATTACGGATCGTCCTGGTGAACCGTATGAATGTACTGAAACTTTGAAATTTTTACAAAACTTGGACTTGCCAACCACAGGCCTACCAATGGACCGTGTGTCAGACCACGGACCGTTGGTGGCTTTGTTGGTACTGGCACCAGGTCCAAGAAACCTGCAATTTTCATCTTTTCAAAATCTGAGGTATTATATATATATATATATATATATATATATACACACACACGCAGAGAGAGAGAGACCAAGACATTTTCACAAAAAAAAATTTAAATTTTAAATTTGTTCTTTTTCATATCATTAAAAAAATTTGCGTTAATTTAGTAATGTCAAATTACTTGGGCCCCTCTAGAAAGCCCACATGCCAGAAAATTACAAAAGTATATTATAGAGGATAATCTCATAAATTAACATTAATTATGAAACTATTTAGGGGTTTCACCATTTTGGGATTTTAGGGTTTCACACATCACTCTAGTCTCGCTTCAAATAATTTTTGCTTCTCAACTAAGGATTACATTGGCGGCCACGGCTTCCAACTTTTGTAAGTTCTTTTTTTACATTTATTTATTTAAATTGTACCTATAAAATCTTAAAGACTTCATATGTAATTCTTTGCACGTTTAAATTTTGTTGGAAATAATTTTTTTTTATTTAAGTGATTGAAGAACAAGATCCGACTCAGGTTTGTCATACATTCTTGTTTTTAACCTAGATTTTTTCGTTGAATCATTTTTTGATTTTCTATGAAATGCCATCGGTTGATCATAAATGGAACAGTGAAGATTTGTATAACAGATAATGCCATGTTTAGAATTGAGGTGTCATTGTGTTTTTTTAATTTTCCATGAACTAATTTTACAAATCTTTCTTGCAATTCAGTGTAGTAAATGATATTTGTATCCACCAAGGTAGTATTAAGGTCTATGTTCCCCCTATATTTTCTACACTCCACTTGTTAGATTATACTGACTATGTTGTTTAACAATCTTTATTTTAGTTATTAGTGTTTACTTCTATCTTAGTTTCAAAGTATTTTTATTCCTGGCTTGTTTTCCTCATGTTTTTAATTTAGCGTAACTATATTATTATTTTTGTTTTTCAAATTACACCTCCTAATATTAGAGAGATTGTGTCATTTACAAATTTGACTTTTAATGAGTGATAGTTATTAAACTAGAATTTCGTCATTAAGTAAGGTAAGAGACAAGCTTTCCTTTCTTTTGTTTTTTTTTGAATTATATTTACTTAAGGTATGTTGAAACTTATTTCTTATTATGTTGAATTTGAAATAAGAGTGTTATGTTAAAAATTGGATTATATATTTAGCTTATAGTTTCAATTTTAATTATTTTGTAGTATAATTGATATATTATTTTTTGGCAAACCTTTGAGCTATGTTATGAAATTATATTTGTAAATTTTATCCTTTGGCCGTGTAACTCGTTTATGATGTTCTTATAAAATGTGTTCTTTTACTTATTAAAAGTATTTGGATTAAAATTTTATTAATTGGAAAATTATATATCAATCTTTTTTTACATTATTAGTTACAAATATATAATTATTAATTAGTATATTTAAAAAAATATATGTATCTTAAATACTTTATTTAGTGTCATTTATAATGACACATATTTTCAAATAATAACTTCAATTTTTTGATAATTAAAATTATTTCAAAATTATTTTAACTGTAATTGTAGTTGTGCAACCAAACAATACGCCTGTAATTACACTGCAATTAGATTATGAAAAACAAATAGGTTATCACAATTTTTGTATTGAGTAATTATTAGTTGTTTAATTATATAATTACAAGAGTGGTAATTACATTAATTGTAAGTAACATGTAGCTTTCCAAAGAAATCCTAAACAATTTATGAATGATAGCAGATTCAGTTTTGTTATATATTTTTGTTTTCACCCTTCATAATATTTTGGAAGTGTTATTTGATTTTTTATGTCATGCCATGCCATGAGATGAGATTAAATGGAATAGTAAAAATTCATATAGTCAATCCTATCTTATTTGCAATTGAGGTGTGTTTGTGGTTTCTTTGTTTTCTATGAGCTGTTATTTAGAAATCATTCTTGCAACTCTTCTTGGAAAACTCTTCTTTTAATCTGATGGTCGTCTGTAAGAAACCTCTATACCCCACAAAGATTTTTGTACATTCTATCCTTTCCAGAAAACACTTGTAAGATTACACTGGATATTTTGTTATTTTTTACCAATGTATGATTTAGTCATTCTTGTGTACCTTTATGTAACGTGTTCTGTTATTTCAATAGTATCTCTGTTTTTCTCTCATATGTTTGTTATTATTGTTTACTTATTATCCTTTTTTCTAATTTTCATTTAAGATGTTTTATATTTTACTAATTTCTCTATTTTCTGCTAAAAGTTTGAATCATTATTTACTTTTTTAGAGAGAGGGGAAAAGAATAGAATTGGATTTCATTTAAATAATCAACATCAGAAAAGGGAATATGAGTTTTTTTGATCAACCGCCTTATCCTCGTATTTTATGCCAATGCCATTTGCTTATGGTGTTTGGCCTCATTCTTCGATGAACTGTGATCTATTTGAGTCCTATTGTCAGTTTGAGCATGCACCTTCATTCAAGAGACTGACAGATTCTGATAACAACTTGCGAAATTCTATAACATTCGCTGATATTAAATCTAGAGTGAATTCACCAAATCTTCAAGAAAGCAAAGGGATAAGTCATATATTTTATAAAACACGCATGTGTGCTATTTTCTTGAAAGAAACTTTCAAGAATGGAGAAAATTGTAGATTTGGTCATGGTATTGAAGATCTGCGGGAGACTCCTCTGAATTGGCAGGATCTAGTCCGTGTAAAGGATAGAGAGTTGAATGAGGATCAGGAAAAAATGCATAGGATGAAAATTTGCAAGATATTTTACGATGGAGAGGAGTGTCCTTATGGACATAAGTGTAAATTTCATCATGAACGACCTCCAAAAGTTAACACCAACATGCCAAAGGACAGGGAGAGTTCTGCAATAAGTATCGAAACTACAGGGAACATAAGTGATCCTAGGATGATTGAGAATAGTAAGCATGAGAATGATATTGTCCGTTCTGAGATGCCTATATATGGGAAGACAAAGATATGGGAGAAAAGAGGTCAATGCCCCTTCCGTGATCGTTGTCACTTTGCTCATGATCAATCAGGTAAGCTAATCTTTTTTAAGCCCTCAAATTTTCTATCTTGTATAGAATTCATTTACATATGTATTGTAAAAAAAAAAGGGTGAATAGTACTAGGTATTGATTGAGATCCTAGAGGCAATATTTTTTATTGCTATGCAAGTTCTTTGTTAGAGATGCAATAGTTCAAATTAGAACGAGAATCTTGTATAAAATTACAAAGAGAGAAGGTCTTCATATGATATATCTTTTGTATAGTAATTACATTGGAAAAGAGAAAAGACCATCTAAATATTTTTTTTAGAGCCAAAATAGTTATTCAACAGTTGTATTCTTTCCTTTAACATGAAAATCTTGATATGTTTTGATTATCTCCATATAATATTCCAGGAATTGGTTGTATTACAATGTCTTTTGATTGGTGTGTTGCACATTCAACTATTTATTTTTCTCCAATGAAGACTATTTTATTTCCTCTGAAATACATTTGATATGCAGGTTGTCTGTCTATTCATATCTATCATTTAAAACAAGTAACAATGCAAAGCTAACAACATCAAGACTACATCTTGGTTTTTATAGGTCTAACATTAATGTAACTTGGTCATTGTAAAATTTTACTAAACATGTTGATACAAAATATGTGAATGATGGGCTTCATGAGCTACGTATCTCTTATATCTTAAATTTTTTCTGTTTGATTTTCAATAGTAAAATATGAGATCTATTGACTTTGATTGTGATCGCTTACTTGGAGTCATATTCTTAATTTTCTATTTAAGTCTAATCTTGTAAGCTCTTCTTGGAAGTTTTTTCTTTCTCTGCTCATTTTGCTGATGTTGGCTATTTCTTTTAGCAGAGTTGCAAGCACCTTTGTTGACGAATTCTGTCTCTGTTACTCCAAGGCCCTTCTCTGCTCCGCTTGTTGCAAACAAAGTGGTCAATGCTTCGGTAAAAGAGGGAAAAGGGGAAAAGAAAATCCTAAAGTGGAAACCGTAAAAAAAGATAGCAGATATATATGGAGATTGGCTCGATGGTTATGTTCCACCCCACCTCTTATTTAGCAACACCGAGGGCTGAACTTTTAGTTTACAGTTTCCAATCCTGATTACATGAATGGACGCATCCCAACAAGGATTATAAACTAATATGGAGATCATATTCATGTCATATCATCCAATAGTAGTTTGTTATACTATTTTTTAATATTATGTGTGAACGGTTGGCTTTTGAAATTTGGAACTGAATATTTTCTTGTTTTAAGGTAATACCTATCAGAATTCCATCAAGAGAAACATAGAAACATCATAATTTTATTATACTTTATCAAAAATGGATTATCACTATTTTATTTTTTATTCCTTTCTTTGAGCAGTTTGGTTTATTAATGATCGCACCAGAACACCAACATATACAAATGCTCATTTTTGTCTAGCTTCATTGTAGTTTCAAGGTCAAACACTATTTGAAATTTTCAGATCCTTATGGGCCAGTTGAAAAATTAATAGGCCATTTAGCCATGTTTTTGTAGGCCAAATATCACGATCCAAAATCTCAGATCATGATGACACCTACATACATTTCCTTAGTAGGTAAGCCGAACCCATAAATTGGAACTAGAAGTAACGGGCTATCACACGAAATAGAAGAATGTAAAGCAAAGAAAAAACACAAGAAGTAAAAGAAGAAAAAAGAGTCAAGATATACATAAAAGATCCCCGAAGCATTATATCAGTCGGTACTCGAGCTACTAATCATAAAATAAGTACTCTCTCCATCCCATTTTATGTGGCACTTTTCAGATTTCGAGATTCAAACAAGTCTAACTTTGACCGTAAATTTTTTATAGATCTTTTACATATTTTGAATTATCAATTGTTGTGACTTATAGTACTTTTTACGTAGTTTACAAAAATATAAATTTCATTTCAAAAAAAATTGAAGTTTTCATGCACAAATTCTCGGTCAAACTTAAACTGTTTGACTCTCGAAAAATGAAAAGTGCCACATAAATTGGGACAGAGGCAGTACAAGATAAGTACAATGTACAGAACATTTTCCCAAACACAAAATATAGACTAGTCCAGACAAATACAAAAGGAGTACAACACATTTTGTAAGGAACTCACCCTAAGTCTCTGATCCATAGCTACTCCACACACGTCAACCGTGAGAACCTGTACTATGAGCTATAAGGTGCAAAAGTGTAGTATGAGTACCAAATACGTGGTTCTCAATATGCATAGGACGACTGAGCTCAAATATATAGCAAGCATAAAAGGCAGATGAGACTCTTCTTCTATTGATTTTACAATTCAAAACAAATTAAAAAATTAAAATCTCAACACATATATATATATATATATATATGGAGAGGGGGTTAGTTAACAACTAAAATTTCATCAATACTATGCAACAAAAATAGAGAATAAACACAAACAAGGTCTAATAAGTTTGGAAAGGACTAGTCTTGTGTGCATAACGATAGGGGTTTCAACTCGAATAGGCAAAGATTAACCGAAACAACATCGATTGGTACATGAATAATGCTTGGTCTAGGCTACTCTTTGATATTTTCTCGAACTATAAAGCTTATGTCCCTTGGATTCTTCCAAATTTCAAGAACCTTTTAAACAAAACACCAATCATTGTTTGAGTAGATAGAATATTCCTAGATCATATCATTAAATGTGAAATCACTCAGATTATCCTATCACTAGATCAAACCCATAGAGTAATTTCAACAACTCCCCACTATTAAGTCTTACCAAACTCTATTTTTCTTTTCCAAGTGAAAATTGTGTTGTAGAGTTCAATCAATGTTTTCAACCACTGACTTTTAGATTAAAACTTCAATACAACAATAGATCAGTGTCATACCGTCACTATTAGAGCCGATTAATCAATACCATTTAGGGTTTAACACTACCATCTACCACACACACCCCTAGTTAAAGGTCTAGTTGCTCATAAAAGAAGAAATAGACACAATACCCATGTAGGAAATCTTTATTGCAAGCTAAGTTGATAAGAAAAACTAAATTCTTATGTTAGATTGACACAAATTTGAGGTTTCTTCCTTTACAAGCTATGAAGTTCTTCACTTTAGTCTATCGATATTTCTTTCAATAAGTGGGGTCTCTCCTCTCTATCCCTAATTGGAAAGATGATAATGGTACATAATTGAGCACATTACTATTCTATCCTTGGAAAATACCAAAATACACATTATTTTCCATTATTGTGTTATTGACCTTCAATTTCCGTCTTCAAACATACGCTGTACTAGATGAATGCCGATTAGAGATTATGGAGCATCAATCGCCTTCATACTTCGACCTTCAGTTCTTACTGGATCATCTCTGCTACGACCGACAAATTACTTCTCAATCATTGTACCATGCTAATTACAACTCCTGTACTGAGGTAGCTAAGCTCCATTCAAATTGTTTAGACGCTTGGTGGTTCTTGCACGACGCCAGTTTCATTGCCTTGTGCCTTAGAGATTTTCAGCTTTAAATCCCTAAAAAAATAAATTCCAAAGAATGACAAGTATCCAAGACAAATAGGGCCTAAAACCCCTTCAATTAGCTTGGTTTATATTTTCTAGGGTATGTTTCCTAGATTTTGGGGTTTGTTGAGTTTGTACTTTACCGACTTAGTAGAATCAAATTCATAAAAATTTGACCAACATCCCGCTATAGCGGCACTGGCATAGTGGCTTTCCCCCATTATCGCACCTTCTAAGTGCCTATTATAGTGGCATGATGCCCACTATAGAGGCTTTCAAGGAAGTCATAGACTCAGAAACCCCTGAAAAATCCCCATATTGCAACATACCTTTGACCCTTGATGTCTTAAGGTATCTCCTTCCTACAATGTTCGATTCCAGGAGTTTTACTCAGCCAAATTCGATTCTGTAAAGACCTATGGGTCCCTTAATGTCTTGGATACTAGATTATAAAATCCAATTTTGACATATCACCAACCCATTGTTGTATAGCCCTAGACCTCTCTTATCTCAGATTCCATCTAAGGCTAGTTAGCCTAGAATTCTTAAGTCACTACCCAAAAAAATTTCTAATTTGATTTCTTTCACCATTTGCCTACTCATAACGACCAGGACGGGTCATTACAATAGATATAAATTTATCCATTGCTCTTCTCCGAGTGACTAAAAATGAAAAACTGGGCTAAGTTAGAAAAGGGGGAAGTACCTGAATTATCAAACAAGTGAGGGTACTTGTATCGTATGCCCCCTAGGTCTCCAAAGTAGACACCTTGACCGGATGATGTTTCCACTGAACCTTTACTGATTTGAACTCCTTCGTCCTCAACTTCTAGACATCCAGATAGGCAAGCCGAGCTTACCATTCAAACTTTAGAAGATAGGTTAAGAGCTTATCTGATTGATTTCAAGGGTTATTGAGATTCTTATTTGCCTTTGATTGTAATTGCCTATAATATTACTATCATTCTAGAATTGATATGTCACCATTTGAGGTTCTTTATACTAGGTGGTGTAGGCCTCCTATAGGTTGGTTTGAAGTTTGTGAGGTTGCTTTGATAGGGCTCCAGTTGGTGCATGAAGCTACGAAAAAGGTTTGACTTATTCGTGAAAGGTTGATGATAGCACTCAACTCCACTTATTCCGATTCAAAGTGTAGGCAGTCGCTAGCAAGTATAAACCCAACGATGAGTTGGGGTCAATTCCAAAGGGAGTGATACGGTAAATAATTCGATTAAAAAGTAAAGATGTGTTCTAATCTTTTGTAGAAGTAAAGGATTGCGCAACATAAAATAAATCATGAAGTTTCAGTTATCAATATCGAAGGGGGGTTTAGTGATCAATAGTTAACAAACACAATTAACACGGGATTTGAACGATTAAAGAGAGGCCCTTCGGAATGTGATCAATCGAATGCTAATTTTGCATAATGGGTGATTACTAATTGCCTTATGTTGTTGAATCTCAATGGGTAGGATATGTTTTGAATATAATAGCAATCTCTAAATCAACTATCATGTTTCAAGTGAGTTATCTCGAACCTCAACAAGCTTAACAATACCAACCAACCCAATTCCTTAATTAACCCACTTTCTCAAGCTGGGTTATGATGATGAAAATCAATACAACTATCAATCATTCATTCTACACTGTACCTCTGCTCAAGCAAGCATAGAGAGCTAAGCTAGAACCGAATTTGCAACTTCAGCTCATCAATTAAATAATAAACAAACAATTGAACCCATTTCAAAACAACATTAAATTCAACAATTAACAATGCCCATAAGCTAATTAATGCATTCAACCACATGATCACACCCCTAAAGTAAGGGGTTTTAACCAAACATAGCGAAAAGTAAGAAATCGTTACCAAAAAGATTATCCATCTGAATTGTTAACAATCTGCAATACCCAATGCCAAAATTAAAGCTAGAATCCTAAAACCTCAAATCCAAGATCCAAATCCTCTTCAAGAATGTTCAACAATGTAGAAATGTAAAAACACTTAAAACTGGGGAATACACTGTTTGGGAACTCCTTTTTCTCTTTTCAAAAATTCAATTTATACGTTCCCAAAAACATCCCAAGGACTTAACACGAAGTTAACTCGGAGAAATAAGTCAGGATCGCCGATCGACTCGGCGATCTGCCAAGTTGAACTTCTTCTTGCCTTTTGGCTTGGCTCCTGCATCCAGTTATTCTGGAAAATAAGGTGAGCTGAGTCGTGGTCGCGGATCCATTAGGTGCATTGCCGAATCATCTTTTTCTCGCCATGTTGGCTTGGTACATGGACTATCACGCTGAAATATTTGGCGAGCTGGAGGTTCACTCAGGGAGTCGCCGAGTTTTTTTGCGAGCTCCAACTTCTCTTCTCTTCAGCTTTTCAAACTTTTTCTCTCCTTTTTCGCATCGTAATGCCCTTGCCTTTTTCTTAAACCTCCATTGCTACATATAAATACATTAACATCAGTTATGAGAACAAAATAGGCATTGAGGACACTAATTTATTGAATAATAAGTCCTAAATGAGTCAAAATTTCTGACTCATCAACACCCCGAACTTAAACTTTTGCTTGTCCTCAAGTAAAACATAAAATCAATCAGGCCAAGAGGGATATCTAAAAATAGTGCTCCTTGAGACTCAACATGAATGCACACAAGGTTCAATCTACTCATGCAATGCTCAATTGTGTACTCAAAGTTTCAATCTCTGGGTAGCCATCATCAAATAGAGTTCAAGCTCACAATGCTCACTTCAAATGCAAATTCATACTCAACAAGAGTATTCGAATGCCCTCACATCAAGAATGATTTCATGCTCTCAGAAAGTCAATCGAAGAATACAATTAAGGAATCAAAATCAACTCTCACACTCCCAATGAGAAACAAATGCATGATTCTACCCATTGGCTTGACCGTATTTTCAAACTAACACCTCATTCGACTCATGCAAGATCAAAAAGGTCTTTTAAGGCTTGTAATAGGGCTGAGGCTTGTCATTTTGGCTTAGTGACTTCTACCATCATGAAGCATGACTCAATTTTCACTTTTTCTCCTTTTGTTTCATTCTTTTTATCTTCACAACTTATCCTTGGCATATTCAAAGCACACAAAACTTTTGGTATAGCTCATTAGACATCCCTTTTATTTCTACAACATTGCTCAATGGATACAATTTTATCATTTCTTTTCTTTTTTTATCTTTTTCCTATTTTCTCTCTTTTTTTATATGGAGGGGTTCTATCTTTTTCTTCAACACTAGTTCCCAAGGATGAATTTCACGAACTTCTTACTCGATTTATTTCCTCATTCTTACCACACCCCCAACTTAGACTTTTAGCCTAAGTTGGCTATTCAAACAAACCAATGCTTCACGAAGTTTTTTGGTGGGGGACGACAAGGCCATTTGTGTTTATGTTCCATCCAAATAAAAGGTTAGGCTCAAATGGTGCCAATCTAGGTTCACACACTCACAAGGCGGTCATACAAAGGTATAGAAATTAGGTTCACTCTAAAAGATTTATACCTAGGATCATTTCCTTCATTCACCAAAGTTAGTCAATTGGACCAATGGGGCAAGTTCTAGGTATCACCATGCACATATTAAAAGTAAACCTCACCACACAAGGCATTCAATACAATCATCGATCATGACTCTACAAGTTAAGCTTGCGTGCAATGATCATTACAAGACTCACTTCGATAATCCAACTAGTCATAATGAGATGCTAAGAGTTCACACATGACTTATGCAACTCTTAAAAATGACTTTCATAATAAAAAAATGCATTTATATATATAAAAAATATTGATGCGAGCAAATCATATTGAGAAAGGAGAAATGTGTATTACCTTCAATATATTTCCAGCTAATAATCAAGCCAACTTTTAAGGTTTCATCTTCATGAATTTCGAAATGGTTTATATTATTAGGGGTTATATTGGGTACGTGATGAGTATTCATGTGATAAATATCATGAAACAAGTGTCTTCCACAGTTCACCTCCATTGAAGCAGTCAACCCGCCTTTCACACCCATAGAAATTGCAATTATATCGTTCATCAATAGCACTGTTCAAGTCATGATTAACCACAACCGACACTCGAATGTACTGGAGAACATTTGAACATTCAGGATCATGCAAACAAAAGAGATACCAATGATTCAAAACCAACATTCACTATTAAAGCATTCATGGAGCAGTTTGAACAAAAACACAAAACTACACAATATCCGATATAACAAAATAAAAAGAAAATACAACCATGAGGCTATGTATAAAAATACCTTCACCCCACAAAAAAGATTTAAGCAGTTTCCTCAATGCAAAATAAAAATAGAAAGAATCAACATGGAATAAAGTGGAAAGAGATTAGGGGTCACTAAATGAGAGGGTGAAGTTGGGATTGAAAGGATCTGAGGAGAAATGACTTTTCGATTAACACGCCAATCGTCGAGCAGTGCAAACGTCGCCTATCCACTCGGCGACTCGCTGAGTAGACTTCTGCTCACCGAAAGTTACAGAAAGTCAGCCCTTCAGGTGATGAAAAAGGGCGAGATCAATCTGCTTCACTGATCCAACTCGATGAATCACCAAGTGAACTGCGATCCCGCCAAATATTCCAGAACTGTCCTCAATCTTGGCCTTCAAAAGGCGATGCGTTTGGGCGATCTGGGACCATTCCACGGCTCACCAAGTGGTACTTTCTCTCGCCTAGTAGCCTTTCTTCTAGAATAGGAACTCCAACATACATATTCAGCAAACGTTATTCGAAGCACAAAACACTAAAGCTTGGGTTGCCTCCCAAGAAGCGCCTTAGTTAATGTCGTGGCACGACATGGACATGCATTCAAGGATTTTCCAAATACACCACCTCAATCACTGAGACATTGAGACACTCTCCAAAGTATAGCTTCAGCCTTTGCCCATTCACTTTGAATACCGACCCTTCCTTGTTTTCAACTGCTATTGCCCCATTAGTGAAAACCTGATTCACTTTGAACGGTCCTGACCATTTTGACTTGAGTTTACCCGGGAAAAGTCTCAAAAAAGAGTTATAGAACAACACTAGATCACTGACTTTTAAAACTCACGCTGAAGGATCTTGGCGTCATGCCACTTCCTATTTTCTCCTTATAAAGGGCTGAACTCTCATAAGCTCACAGCCAAAACTCTTCCATCACATGGAGTTGGTCAACTCTGTCCTTTGATGCATCCCCCCAATTCAAGTTCATGGCTTCCAAGGTCTACAACGCCTTATGTTCAAGCTCAATTGGTAGGTGGTAGGACTTTTCAAACACCAATTGATATGAGGACATACAAATCAGGGTCTTAAATGTAGTTCGATATGCCCATAGAGCATCATCCAACTTCTGAGACCAATTAGTCCGATTTGCATTGACGGTCTTGGCCAAAATTCCTGAATTTCCCGGTTTGACAACTCAACTTTCCCAGTTGTTTGTGGATGATAAGGGGTAGAAACCTTATGCTTAACTCCATATTTTCTCAAAAATGAGGCAAACATGCGGTTACAAAAGTGAGAGCCCACATCGCTAATAATTGCATGTGGAGTGCCAAACCTTGTGAAAATGTACCGCTTGAGGAATCGCACAACATTTCTCCCTTCATAGTTAGGTAAAGCTACAACCTCTACACTTTTTGAAACATAGTCAACAACCACCAAAATGTACTTTTTCCCAAACGAACTCACAAAATATCCCATAAAGTCGATTCCCCAAACATCGAATAGCTCAACCTCTAGAATAGGAGTGAGAGGTAATTCATGCCTTAGCGACACTCCTCCTTGCTTTTGTCATTAACACACTTTTTAACAAGAGAGTTTGAATCTTGTTATAATGTTGGCCAATAATAACCACTTTGAAGGACTTTAGCGGTTGTACGCACTTCACTATGGTGTCCACCAACCAGTGACGCATGGCAAGAATCAAGAATTGCATCTATTTCGACTTCCGGTATACACCTTCTAATTATGTGGTCTGCACATTCTCAAAATAGGTTAGGTTCATCCCTAAAGTATTTATTCACATCAAACATGAACCTCTTTCGTTGGTAAAAATTCAGGCCATCGAGAAGAATCCCACACACCACATAGTTTGTGAAATCATTATACCAAGGTGGAGTACTATTTGACACAGCCATCAACGACTCATTGGGAAAAAATTTCATCAATATTTTTATCATCGGAAACAACAACATTCGTTTCAAGCCTCGACAAGTGATCTGCCACTTGGTTTTCACACCCCTTTTCGATCTTTGACCTCAAATTCAAACTATTGTAATAATAACAACCATCGAATGAACCTTGGCTTCACATCTCTCTTAGCCATTAAATAACGGATCACTGCATGGTCGGTGTGCACCACCACTTTGGTCCCCAACAAATTGGCTCTAAACTTTTCAAAGGCGTACACCACGGCTAACAATTCTTGCTTGGAGACGGTGTAGTTATTTTGAGCTACATTTAAACTCTTACTTTCATAATACACCGGGTGAAACAAATTACTTTTTCTTTGGGCAAGTACAACTCCCAAAGAAGTATGACTTACATCACACATTCGCTCAAATGGAATGCTCCAATCCTGCGAAACAATGAATCAGAGCCGAAATGAGCTTTTCTTTTAGACACAAGAATGCTTTGATACAAACTTCATCAAACTTGAAGACACATTCCTTCTCAAGTAACTTACAAAGAGAATTAGATACTTTTGAGAAATCTTTTATGAACCTCTAGCAAAACCCTGCATGAGCTAGAAAACTCCGAACACCTTTAACCGAAATGGGAGGAGGCAGCTTGGCAATCACTTCAACCTTCCCTTGATATATTTGTATACCATCTCCCAAGATTTTGTGCCCCAACACAATACCTTCCTTGACCATGAAGTGGCATGTCTCTCAATTTAGCACAAGGCTTGTTTCAACATATCTCTGCAAGACTTTACCAGGGTGCTGAAGGCACGCTTCAAATGTGTCCCCCATAACCAAAAAATCATCCATGAAAACTGTCACGACCCAGGGGTACCCCCTAGATGTAACATGGCATATAGAACCCCGAAGGACTCCATACAAGCCACTTAGCTCTCATAACATAAGAAATAAAACAATAAGAGTAAAACAATAGATCAAGTCCAAAACATTTTATAAAACCAAAAGCAGAAGTCTAGACTCATGTCTAATCATAGCCATCAAATACAATAAAATGAAATTAGGCCTAGCCTATACATCATGTTCAAAATAGAAAATACATAAAAGAAATGAAATGACAAAGTCCATCATCGAAGCATGAGGGCTCACCAAGTTCGAGAATCAATCAAGTCACCAACTAGCCACGAAACTGAGCACCCTGAATATCGGACCCTACATTTGGGAAAAATATAGGCAAGAGTATGCGTTAGTACTAAACAATGTACCAAGTATGATAGCCATGCATAAAACATTTAAAACATGCTAAAAGGGACATTTCATTTCATGACATGCAATTGACCAAGCTAAACATGATATAAAAGTTGAATAAAACATAAGTCATAAAATCATGGTCAATGCAAGCTAACTTCATCTTTAAAACCTTTGAACTCATGTGAGATACTTCTTGAAGTAACCTTAGTTCATTATTACTTGTGGGGAAATTAGCCTTAACCGACATGAGACCATGTGAGCTATAACATGATCCTCCGGTGTCTCACACACCGAAAAGGGGTTGTTCTACTTTCCTAAGGTAGAACCATGAACATCTAGCTTAAGCAGATCCACTAGCTAATCAACCTATGGGGGCACATAGTTTATGGGATAAGGAGATTGCTACTAGAAACTCGGCCTCTACTACGGGGGAGCTTCCATCTCATTAGATTACTTTGGAAACCTGGCCTCTACTATGGGAGAGCTTCCATCTCACTTTCAATATCCACTCGGTGCTAAGCATAAATTCTCACAGAATAGTCATTTCTTACTTTGACTTCATTACTCATGAAAAGGTACCCTTGGACAACCAATCCAAGCTAGTTCATTAGGATAACTCTTACTCTTGATTCAATTAGGTTAGAAAGTCTTTCAACCTAAGAATCCTTTCTATTTGTGAAAACCTTTCACATCATGCTAGCTGTGTTTATGAGAATGTCCTTTCAACAACACAACAACAACATCATCATTGACACTTTACTCTCAAAGCATCCCTAAAACATTTGCATAGATTTCATAAACAATACATATGTCCATAATTTACCTCTTGAAGTCAAAACCCACTTTCAATCATAAACTCTTAGAAAACATGGGTTAGATATGGATTTCATCATAAATACATGTAAAACTAGTAATACATGCTTAGTTTCATAAAACTCTTCCTTGAAGATCAAAATCCCACAACATATAGTTCATAACTTGAAAACATAGGGATCACATGGGTTCATGGGGGAATTCATCATAAAAGCATTGCAATTCATCAATTCATTCATAGAAGATCATAATTCAATCATTTAAATCAATAGTGAAAAGAACCCATGCTAATTGAAGAAAACCATAACTTAATTGGGGAATTCTACCATTTGAAATAGAGGAATTTGGAAACTCAATGGATGAAAGGAATCCATGAATGAAAACTATCATACCTTGACTCCAAATGCTAGCCTTCAATGGAGGAATTAGAACCTTAGCTTGAAACCCTAGATAAATCCTTCTTCTTCAACTTTCTATAGAGAGAATTATTTGAGAGCTCTTCTTTTGGGAATTTAGAAGAATGAAGTAAATGGGGTGAATTTGGGGGTTAAAAGGTTTATATAGGGGTCCTAAACATAGACAAAACGACATAGCTTAGGAACTAATTAATTAGGAAAAGACCCAACTAACCGTGAAACTAACTGCCAGCTGACCATCCACGGACCCTAGTCGACGGACCGTGGTGTGACCTACGGTCCGTCATCTTCTAGAGCTTGATTTTTGGCCATCGAACCACGGACCCTAACCACGGACCGTGGTCTGACCTACGGTCCGTAGGTCGAGCCGTGGTCTGATACGCTCAAATTACAACTCCCTAAAGAAGTATAAGCGGTCGTTGTCAAATAAAGAACCCAACTTGTAAGTTGGGGTCAATCCCATGAAGAATATGGTTTAGACTTAAACTTAACTCACTATTATATTCATTTAGTCAACTTATTTCCGAGACAAGTAAATAGGGAGGGGGGGCGGATTTGCGAAACAAATAACTGATTGTTGTTTAAGTAACAAGTGAGCAAGATTCAAACTTTATTGTTATCATTGAGAGAGAGAAACTAGGGTGTATGTGTTTCCCATAAGTTCTTAACGGGGTATTCCTAATAATAGTAATCCTTTCCTAGTATTTTACATGCAAAGTTGGTAAGATATGTAGCCCTAAGTGATTGGTCTTCCAAATAAGGAATTTCACTCCGCACCTTGGTCCGGCTACGTGTGTATAATTTACTAACCCTTACCTTTACCTCAGATTAGACATCACATCAATGTATGGCTTAGTTTTCACCCTCACACCAATTGACATTAGACTATTAGATAGTATCACACTAATCTCTGTTGATAATTCTTTTCTTATTAACTACTTCCTTGGTCCGGCAAGTAGCAACAAGGTGAGTTCTAGCGTTGGCCACCGTTAAAAAGACTTCTAAACGAAAGAATTACTAATACATGCATCAAAACTATTCAAGAATTACTTAGTTATTATTCATACGTTGTTAATTGCTCATGGTTCCCACAACCGTAGTTGTGGATTTAGTTACTCATGCTTGAAAGAACACAATTCATATTTTTGGAAAGAGAATTCATGAACTTACGTTTAGAGTAGAAGAAACCCGTAATCTCCAAATGAATTTCAAAGCGAAGAATGAAGGTTTATATAGGGGTCCTAAACATAGACAAAACGACATAGCTTAGGAACTAATTAATTAGGAAAAGACCCAACTAACCGTTAAAATAACTGCCAGCTGACCATCCACGGACCCCAGTCGAAGGACCGTGGTCTGACCTACGGTACGTCCTGGTGAACCGTCTATGATCTTCTAGAGCTTGATTTTTGGCCACCGAACCATAGACCCTGACCACGGACCGTGGTCTGACCTAGGGTCCGTAGGTCCAGCCGTGGTCTGATACGCTCAAATTACACCTTCCTAAAGAAGTATAAGCGATCGTTGTCAAATAAAGAACCCAACTTTTAGGTTGGGGTCGATCCCACGAGGAATATGGTTTAGACTTAAACTTAACCCACTATTATATTCATTTAGTCAACTTATTTCCGAGACAAGTAAATAAAAGGGGGGGGGCGGATTTGCGAAACAAATAACTGATTGTTGTTTAAGTAACAAGTGAGCAAGATTCAAACTTTGTTGTTATCAATGATAGAGAGAAACTAGGGTGTATGTGTTCCCCATAAGCTCTTAACGCGGTATTCCTAATAATAGTAATCCTTTCCTAGTGTTTTACATACAAAGTTGGTAAGATATGTATCCCTATGTGATTGGTCCTCCAAATAGGGAATTTCACTCCGCACCTTGGTCCGGCTACGTGTGTATAATTTACTAACCCTTACCTTTACCTCAGATTAGACATCACATCAATGTATGGCTTAGTTTTCACCCTCGCACCAATTGACATTAGACTATTAGATAGTATCAGACTAATCTCTGTTGATAATTCTTTTCTTATTAACTACTTCCTTGGTCCGGCAAGTAGCAACAAGGCGAGTTCTAACGTTGGCCACCGTTAAAAAGGCTTCTACGCGAAAGAATTACCAATACGTGCATCAACACTATTCAAGAATTACTTAGTTATTATTCATACGTTGTTAATTTCTTATGGTTCCCACAATCCTAGTTGTGAATTTAGTTACTCATGCTTGAAAGAACACAATTCATATTTTTGTAAAGAGAATTCATGAACTTACGTTTAGAGTAGAAGAAACCCGTAATCTCAAAATGAATTTCAAAGCGAAAATCTTATAAACCGAAATCCAAAATTAAATTGCCAAATTTGCAAGTTAATTCCCAAGAAAATATTAAGAACTAAAAGTAAACAATAATGTCTAACCTCCAAAAATGAGGTTTACATACCCTATTTATAGAAAAACATGTCCTAAACAAAAAGGATACAAAATAAGGAAATAATTTTCTGGACGCGGCTTTGGTCGATGACTCGACCTACGGACCGTGGGTCGACCTACGGTCCATAGGTCCCATCCGTTGGTCAACACTTAGACTTTTTTCTGCAATGCCTGGAACCTTCAACTCCAGTTCATCACTGACAGACGTGCAGGACGGACCGTAGGTTGACCTACGGTCCATGGGTCCTCTTCCGTGGCTCCACACTTAGGATTTTCATCAGGTACTGAACTTCGACTCTCTGAACACCTTCTACGGACGTGTAGGACTGCTCGTATGTTGACCTATGGTCCGTAGGTTGCTTCGTGGTTCTACAGTTTGTCAGACTTCCCTGATGCTCCCATCTACGCCCACCATCGACGGACCGTCATAGGACCTACGGTCTGTAGGTCCCTTCGTTGGTGGCTACTTCTGCAGATTTTTCAGCTGTCATCTCACTAAATCACGTCCAAGCCTATTTCCTGCAAACATGACACAAAAACATTATTTCCAATACAAAATGGCCCTAGACACACACAAATCTTAAGTGAAATGTATAAAAAATACCGTAAACTCACGGTATATGAACACCCTCAACTTAAATATGTTGTTTGTCCTCAAGCGACACACTAACACTCTAAACGACACTTGTGTAGAAGCAGAAATACAAACTCAGCAATCACATGGCTATCTCAACCCATTCCATCTTCTTAGTGCAATTTTTTTTTATTAGACTCAACAAGCTAACTCATGCGGATCAAGATATGACACAGATCGACCAATAGACACCACAACATAGACTTTTCACAATCACCAAGGTACCAACTTTCCGACAATGTAACTAGTGCCCTCACTTCAAATGAAATCCTTTTCACACAGAAGATATGAATTTTGAGTTTTAGGATTCATTCAACACTCACGCTCAAAAGTGACTTCAAGTACAGTTAGTGCTCAATACCACAGGCTTGCCCTTATTTTCACTGCTTAGACTCTCCAAACTAGTTGCTAGGATCACTATAGGACTTTCGTAGCTTGTAACGTAGGCTCAGGGTCAGCTGTGGTACATTTGGGTACTTTTTAGTGACTTTCTGCCATCCTTGACATTACATTGGCTTTTTACATATTTTCTCAACCTATTTTTGACATCCTTTCATTTTACTTTCTTTCCCTTGACTCTTTTCAACATGGATGTGACTTTTGACTTTTTGGCTTTTATTTTTCACTTTCTTCTTTTTCTTTCACCTTATTTTTCTTTATTTCTTTCATCACTTTTATTTATCATCTTTTTGCTTCTTTTGCACAAAGTCACATCCTCTTTTATCTTTTAGTTTTCTCTTTTCAACACAAAACTCTTTTCATACCCTTTTTTTTCTTTCGGTTTCCTCTTCCATAGTCACCCTCAACTTATGGATTTTGCATTAGTTGAGGTGCACAATATCTGATGTCAGACCAGGGCCAAGATCAAGGTAAATTTTGAATTAGCCACCCTCAACTTAGAATTTTGGCCTAAGTCAAGGTGCACATGTCCAAGGAGGGACCGGGGCCAAGACAATTATTTTAGGGAAGGTGAGTTAGGTGAATCAAAAGAAATGGTCTAGTTTAGGCTCAAATATTTGGATCAAAGGGAACATTGATTTCATTTGGTTGGATCATTTTAGGCTTAAGTGGACTAATTTGAACAAGGGCCTATGATCACTTCCCAACTTCTAGCCTATATCATCTTATCAGGACCAACGGGGCAAGTTCTAGATTGACATATACTGTCTGAATATTAAACTTTTCTCACACACTGTTGGCACATTGTTTCATTATCAGATTATCAGATTACCCAGTTCAAGTTTTAGCTTAAGTCATGAGGTCACATTGATTCTTATCATGTCACATTAAGATCCAACACATTCAACTCATCAAGACTATAGATCTAGCACAATTCAACATTTTTGTACAGGGATCATTTTCTCATGATTTTCATGCCATCATGCTTTCATTTTTCTACTTACTCCTACACATACATTCCTAAACATGCCGGTTCAACAGAAATTAAAACAGTCTATTGGGGGAAAAATCACAGGCAAGAAAACCCCAAGAGAGGATTATGAGTTGGGTTACTCAGACTTCACCTTATCACTCATAATCTATTTACCCCACCCCCAACAAAATAAAGAGCAATTGTCCCCAATGCACAAAAAAATAAAAATCAAAGGATCGGGTGAAGCAAACCTGTGGCGCATATGAGTCGAAGACCACTCAAGAAGTGGGTGGGTCCGGTTTCCTGGAACCCGCTTGATCCACACTTGGAACGCCATCAGTAGCGCTCCCATCTACCCTCTCAGCACCCTCAGTAGTGCTATCATCAACTTTTGAGACACCATCAGTAGTGCTCATACTGCTAGATGGGCCCACACCTATCTCCCTGTCCCTCAGCTATCTCATCTCCTCATCAACTATGGATGCCCTCCGAGCCACCTCAATCTACTGGCGCACCCTCTTCCTCGCTCTCTCAGCCTCAGTGTCATCCGAAGTACGACCGGAGTGGGGGCACTTCCCAGCAGTACGGGAAGAATCTGGCGGTGGCATACTATCTCCGAATAGGGCACTCAACACCGTATCATCAACCGGTATAGTAGGGGCAGACTCTGGCTCAGTCTCTGGTGGAGCGAGAAGTACAGTGACATCAGCACGGAGGCTCTCTATTTCCTTTTAGAGGGTTGTCACATCAACAGTCGGGGCTGGCCTCTCTAGGAATCTCAATTCAAAGGCATCCAGGCACTGAAGAACGGCCTGGACCTTCTGGTCCATCATGTGCTCCATCCGCTATTCAACCCTAGCCGCAGACTCCGCTATAGTACACTGCATCAATGGCCTCACATGCTGAAGTAGGGTAGCCATATGTGCCTCGAGCCTCTGTACTCGAGATAAAGGGATGGAGGTGGCACCGGAAGAATGGGTGGTTCTGGATGAGCTAGGGGCCTGACTGGCGGCCGGAGACGGAGGAGCCTGTGCCTCTAATGTAGTGGCTGGAGGGGCAGTGTCATCATCCTGCATCTGCTCCACATCCGCTACAAGATCATCGCCCAATGGTGGCACCTCAACCTGTGGCTCCCTGCGAGGTGCAGCTGCATTGGCCTCATCCCGATTAAGGCCTATATCAAGAGTCTTAATTGTGTGAAGCAACCGGTCACAATGCCATACTGGTACACCAGAGTCCCTGCAAATCTGGAAGATGAGGCAGGGGAAAGGCAAAGTGGTGGTGGCCTTGAAGGCCCTCTCGTGGATCACCTCGATCAGTATATGGACAAAATCAGCCTCAAGTCCTGCCACCATCGCTGCAACTATCACCGCTCGGTCCCATGTGACCACATTATCCGCCTGAGTAGGGGACAGCCTATCATGTATCAGCATCTAGAAGAATTTTGCAGCAAAATTTAAGGTGGCCTTCCTGATGCCCATGCTCGGAGTACTGACCCACTCTGCTCGCTCGCCGTCCGTGGTGAGAAGTCATGCTAGCCACCTAATAAGTGACTTTCGCTGCTCGGCATTCCTCTAAAATGCCCCACTCCGGATGATGCCCATGCGATAATCTAGCTATGTTGTATTGATGGGCAGAGTTTTATCCAGGTCATATATGAACCTGCGGAGTGTGGTCTCGGAGATGTCCACAGAAAATCCCCGAACTAGTGTAGCCTCGAGTGGAGATTGAGCTGCGGGCTTGGCCCTCTTGGAGATGGACCCTCTAATAGTGGCGGCATAGGAAGCATAAAACTCCCTGACTATCTCCTCACTGTACGTGCCTGGGGGCTGGGCCATCCCCTCGCACCTGTGTTTACGAAAGAGTTCCTCAATGGCTGGAGTAGTGTGCAGGCTACCTGTGAGAACTCGGTGCTCCTCCGTGACTAGTCAAACCATCTTCTCCTTCTCATTCAGCATGCGGGAATCTCTGTATATCTGATACTGGACCTCCACACACCATTGATTTTGTTCCTCAGTAACTGGTGCAGGCTCGGTACTAGGGGGCACTGGAATGTCGCCTGCACTATCAGCCTCAGAAGATAAGGTAGTGATACCATTAGAACTGGAGCCTGAGCTGGAGCCGGATGCGGACTCAGAGCCAGTCGGTGATCCGATCGGTGTGGCCCCCTCTTCAGACTGGGGGCAGTGACCATGTAAGAACTCACCTACCGGGCACTGTTCCGTGTAGTGCGGGGAGCAGTGGGGGAGGTCCTGGTGTGAGGTGGAACGTACTCCACATCAGTGTCCTCATCGATCAGCCAAAAGAACGGTGCCATAGATTTCGATTTGCCTTTTGCGGCGTAATTCGGAGCTTGCTTGGGGGCCATAGTACCTGTAAGAGCTTAGTTAGTACCAAAACAAGAAAATAACACACTCGAAAATTTTTTAGAACAAGAAACGAACCAAAACCAAAACTGAAAAATTCCTGGGCAGTAGCAGAACTGTCCACCTACGGTCCGTTGATGGACCTACGGTTCGTAGGTCAGAGTTCCCAGAAGTTGGGTCTCTGATGTGAACCACGGATGTGCAGAACAGTCCGTCGATGGAACGACGGACCGTAGTCCACCTCCGTGGTTCCATACTTGGTGACTATTTCATGTGTAACAGACCCACAGACCTGACCTACGGTCCGTGGACAGGGTCTCGTGGGTAAGTTCTGTGCCAGGTTTCAAACATGCCTCATATTGTACTCATTATTTCAACAAATCAATTAATAAACTTAGGTCTAATCATGCATTTCAACACAATATATGCTAGTCCGTCATCCTTAGGGTTCCGATTACTCACAATTTCACTTTTTGACATACCAAACTAGGAACCCTAAGTAAAAACTTCCATTTAGACCTTTTACCCTGATTCAGTTAGTTTTAATAAACTTCACACTCACATACCATCATACCAAGGGCTATTCTAGCATACAATCCAACATTTAACCATAAAATTAACAACCCTAACAACCCAAGGTCAAGTTCCAACTTCGTCACTTCATAATACAACAATGAACAGTGAATTAAAAGTCAGGGTGAAATCATTTACCTTTCAAGCAATCGAAGTGGGTGAGTGTGATGATACAATAGAGTCCTTATAACTTTTGTTAGCCTTTGACACCGAACCCGTACAATGAAATCGTTGGGGAATGGAGATGGGGGATTTAGGGAGAGAATAAGATGATTTGGGAGTTTAGGGAAATGAATGGGGATTGATGTGGGAGTTATAGGAGTGATTATGGGGGATTTAGAGTATTGAAAAATGGTTGGGGGGATTTTGATGGATGTGGGAAATGATTTGAATATGAATAGTTTTATTTAAAGGGAGACCGGGTCGGGTCGGTAGAACCCTAGGTTTGGACCCACGAAACCCCATTTACGGGCCGTGGTTCAACCTACAGACCGTAGGTCAGGTCCGTAGGTCACTCTGACACTTGGAATTTTTAGAAAAATTACTTGGGATCTACGGACGCCATTCACGGTCCGTGGATAGACCCACATACCGTCGATGGGGTCCGTAGACCACTGCACAACCTTTTTCTGCAGATTTTGCCTTTCGCCCCTGCACACGTAGCAACCATTAGGACTTTCTTTTTACATTTTCTGGACACTTTTTAGACACAGACCCTATTCTACATCTAGCCAACACTAATACAAAAATAAAACACCTATCTAAAGAGGTACATAAATTAGAATAAAAGAAGAAAATTTCTAATTCGAAAAGAAAAACCTATAGTTGGCTAGATTGTACATCTTGGGTTGCCTCCCAAGCAGCGCTTGATTTAACGTCGCGGCACGATGCAGACCCCTTGATTACTCAGACTTCATCAAGATTCCATGCCTCTATCACTGCATTGACACTCTCAGAATTTTTTATGTAGCTTTTTATCCTCCAGTGGTTGGCCTTGAACCTTGTCCCATTCCTCTTCTCGAGCTCAACCGCTCCATGTGGAAATAATTGTGTGACTTTGAATGGCCCGGTCCACTTGACTTGAGCTTGCCAGGAAACAGCCTCAACCTCAAGTTGAATAAGAGTACCAAATCACCCACAACAAATTCACGCTTTTCAATCTCTTGATCATGGTACTTCATCTTCTTTTTGTACAGGGCTGAACTTTCATATGATTTTAGGCGAAACTCATCAAGCTCATTCATGACTTCAATATCATTACTGTCAAATTTCAGTGTTACCTCTGCTATTGCATCAACACCTATCCTCTCCTCAATAGGCACTTCAGACTCTTGCTCCATAGTATGATTCACCACTGATACCGACTTAACATCACCTCCTTGCTTCATAGACCTACAGATGTTAAAAGTGACCTCCTCATTATTCAATCGAAACTTCATCTGCCCTCTCTCCATATCGACTATCGCGCGCCCAGTAGCAAGGAATGGTCTTCCTAAGATGATGGGAACCTCAAAATCAACCTCACAATCGATTATCACAAAGTCTGTCGGAAAAATGAACGACCCTACTTTCACAAGGACATCTTCGAGCACTCCAACGAGCCTCTTCACAGTTCTATTGGCCATAAGTAAACACATAGCAGTCGGTTTCGGAGCTCCTAAACCTAATTTCATATAAATGTAGAATGGCATTAAATTAATGTTGACCCCCAAGTCACACAATTCTTTCGCAAAGTGTGACTTCGCAATGGTACAAGGAATAGTGAAAGCTCCCGGGTCCTCTTTCTTTCGCACAACTGACCTAGTGGCAATATCACTACAATGTTGCAGTCTCTCTTCATTCTAAAAACTAACAGCCCTCTTTTTGGTCACCAAATCTTTCATGAATTTAGCATACCCAAACATTTTTTCCAAAGCTTCTATTAACGGGATATTTATGGACAGTTGCTTCAGCATAGCAATGAACCTGTGGTATTTTCCTTCTTCGGTCTTTTTCACCCATCTCTGTGGGAATGGAGGTGGAGGTCTAGGCATGGGAACAACTTTTTAGGTTATCTCTGCTTCCTTCTCTGTAGCATTCTTGGACTCTCCAGTAACCTCAATCTCATCATCATCTTTTTCAACCACAATTTCAACCTTAGACGGCATAGGTGGATCAATAGTCTATTTACCCCCTCGAGTAGTGACTGACATACAATGCCCATAATTCTTTGGATTCTGGATGGTGTTGCTAGGAAGTGTTCCAGGCTGACGTTGGTTACTATAGTGGACAACTGATTCATCTGCTGCTCTAATTGTTTGATCGACACTGCATGGGCATCCACTTTTTGACTAATTCCAAACAAGTCTTTTCGCATCTCTTTCACATTCTCATTAGTCGTGTCAAACCTCTTCATCATCTTCTACATCATATCCTCAATCCGTGACATACTACCCCCAGCTTCCTTATTGCCAGATTCCTGATTTGTAGGTGGAACATAAGGCCCAACTCTCTCGTTCCTGTTGCCATAGTTGTTCCGGTTGTAGTTGTTGTCGCGATTGTCATTCCCATCTCGGACATAATGAACCTCTCGATTGTAGTTACCATAGTTCCGACCTTGGTTTCCCTGACTTTAACGCCAATTATCCGAATTGGAACCTTGGGCGTTGGCTCGGAAACCCCCCGTCTGATCATTCACTAAGTAAGAATCTTCCTCATAGTAGCATTCCTCAACTGGTGGTGGTGAAGTTCTAGTCAAGTAGTTTACCGCATTCACCTTTTCTGCACCTCGCTCACCTGCTTCAATACCAACCCAAGTTCTGTCCTCATCTGAGCCATCTCCTCACGAATGTCATCGGCTGATTGACTAGGTGCAGCTTGAACTGCAAAAGTGTTTCTTCCAGTGTCTAACTTTCTAGTGCTCCATGCTTTATTGTTTCGGGAAATCTTCTTCAGTTTCTCTGCGATATCCTCAAAAGTGCACTCACCATATGATCCTCCAGCGATAGTATCAAGCACAGCCTTACCATTGTCATCCTGACCTTTGTAGAAGTATTCCTTCAGTGACTAATCATCAATGCGGTGATTTAGAACACTTCGTATATATGCAGTGAACCAATCCCACGAACTACTCACAGACTCTCAGGGCAGCAGCGCCAAAATTTGATATGCTTAAATTACACCTACCTAAAGAAGTTTAAGAGATCGTTGTCAAATAAAGAACCCAACTTGTAGGTTGGGGTTGATCCCACGAGGAATATGGTTTAGACTTAAACTTAACTCACTATTATATTCTTTTAGTCAACTTATTTCCGAGACAAGTATATAAAAAGGGGGGGGGGGATTTGTGAAACAAATAACTGATTGTTGTTTAAGTAACAAGTGAGCAAGATTCAAACTTTGTTGTTATCAATGAGAGAGAGAAACTAGGGTGTATGTATTCCCCATAAGCTCTTAACGCGGTATTCCTAATAATAGTAATCCTTTCATAATGTTTTACATGCAAAGTTGGTAAGATATGTATCCCTAAGTGATTGGTCCTCCAAATAGGGAATTTCACTCCGCACCTTGGTCCAGCTACGTGTGTATAATTTACTAACCCTTACCTTTACCTCATATTGGACATCACATCAATGTATGGCCTAGTTTTCACCCTCGCACCAATTGACATTAGACTATTAGATGGTATCACATTAAATCTCTGTTGATAATTCTATTCTTATTGACTACCTCCTTGGTCCGGAAAGTAGCAACAAGGCAAGTTCTAACGTTGGCCAGAGTTAAAAAGACTTCTAAGCGAAAGAATTATCAATACATGCATCAACACTATTCAAGAATTACTTAGATATTATTCATATGTTGTTAATTGCTAATGGTTCCCACAACCCTATTTGTGGATTTAGTTACTCATGCTTGAAACAACACAATTCATATTTTTGTAAAGAGAATTCATGAACTTACGTTTAGAGTAGAAGAAACCCGTCATCTCCAAATGCATTTCAAAGCGAAAATCTTATAAACCGAAATCCGGAAATCAAATTGCCAAAGTTTGTAAATTAATTCCCAAGAAAATATTAAGAGCTAAAAGTAAACAATAATGTCGAACCCCCAAAAATGAGGTTTACATACCCTATTTATAGAAAAACATGTCCTAAATAAAAAGAAAGCAAAATAAGGAAATAAATTTTCTGGACGCGGCTTTGGTCGACGACTCGACCTACGGTCCGAAGGTCCCCTCCGCTGGTCAACAATTAGACTTTTTTCTGCAATGCCTGGAACCTTCAACTCCCAGTTCATCACTGACGGACGTGCAGGACGGACCGTAGGTTGACCTACGATTCGTAGGTTGCTCCGTGGCTCCACACTTTGGATTTTCATCAGGTACTGGAACTTTGACTCTCTGAACACCTTCTGAGGACGTGCAGGACGGCCCATAGGTTAACCTACGGTCCGTAGGCTGCTTCGTGGCTCCACACTTGGTTAGACTTCCCTGATGCTCCCATCTACGCCCACCATCGACGGACCGTCATAGGACCTACGGTCCGTAGGTCCCTTCGTGGGTGGCTACATCTGCATATTTTTCAGCTGTCATCTCACTAAATCGCGTCAAGCCTATTTCCTGCAAACATGACACAAAAACATTATTTCCAATACAAAATGGCCCTAGACACACACAACTCTTAAGTGAAATGTATCAAAAATACCGTAAGCTCACAGTATATCATGGTCCTGGACCTGAAATCACCTTGGCAGGTGACCAACCCATGGACCCACCTACGGTCCATGGTTCAACCCACGGGCCGTGGTTGGCCTCCGTGGCTGGCACCTGCAACTTTCCAAAATATGGTTTAATTCCCTTTTTCGAATACAGGGTGTTACAGTATCTCCCACTTGGGACCATTCATCCTCGAATGAGATTCAAACTGTTTCTAAAAGTTTAGGAGAGGAACTAACAACCCAACCTATCAATGCAATGCATGTAACCAAGGAGGAATTATCGACTCCAAGCTAGGACGTTCTCATAACATCATAAGAGGGTGAAACTAACTCTATCATCCCATCATGCATTCAATGCACATAAATAAGGAGGAAACATCAACTCTAAGCTCAACATACTCATATGCATCATAAGGAAGTAGGAACTACATCTAGAAATTCAATATGCATGAATTTTTAAAATTTCTCATGTTCAAGGAGGAACTACCTTCTCCAAGCTAAAAGCATGCTCCACACAATCTCATGGAGCTCATATGCAATTCACTCTCAAAAAGAATTTTTAAAACATGTTCACCAATTCATCTCATGAAGTCTAAAGGCAACTCATACTCAATTCACAACATCATGAGGAAAATCAATCACATAAACTCATTTTTTTTCAAAACACAAGTTTTCATGAACATGCATATCATAAGGAAACCATGGAAATACATAAAACACATGACTCCCAAGACAAATGTCAAAACAAGAGGAACTCATTACCTCAAGCTAGAGTAGGGGTAGAAGGAAAAAGATGAGGTTATCGGGACATCATATCGGCCTCGGCCTCCCAAGTAGCACCCTCAACTAACTGATTCCTCTATAAAACCTTCACGGAAGTAACTTCTTTATTTCTCAATTTCTTGAATTGCCGGTCTAAAATCTCTACCGGAACTTCCTAATATGAAAGACTCTCATCAACTCCTAACCCTTCTAAGGAAACTATGGATGTTGGATCACCAACACGTTTCTTCAACATAGAGACATGGAAAATAGGATGCACCGATGCCAACTCATTTGGCAAATCTAACTCATAAGCAACTTACCAACACGCCTCAAAATCTGATATGGGCCTACATATCATGGACTAAGCTTACCCTTCTTACCAAACTTCATTACACCCTTCATATGCCCATGTGTGTTTTTACACCTATGGGTGGATTCCTAGTGGTGGATCGGGTGTACCGATCCTGTGATTGTCCACATGGTAGAGTGGCATCCTTGGGCAGACTTGGTCACTTTAGTTATGGCATATTTGGTGTTGTTTGGGATAGTTGAAGTATATCAATAGTTCTACACGTACAACCTTGCTTATGAAAACTTATATAAGAGTTGCTATGAAGAGTTAAAATTGTCTAAAGAGTGTTGTTAGAGGTTTTGTATACTTGGATGTATCGTTTGTTGGGTGGTTACATGATCATTTTCTTCTTTGGGTTAGATAAGTTTGATCCTCCCTTGATGAGTACCCGATGTCTAAAGATCAGATTTTTATAACTTAAGTTCGTGAAAATATTTTGTTGTGAGAAGGAATTTTGATAAGATCTGTGATGGTTTGTGTTATAAGTATCTGTTGGTTGATTTAGGCCCACTTCTGGTTGTAGCCAATATTGATTCAGAATTTTATCATGGTTATGTAAGAAAAAGTTTCATCACGGTGGTTGTGTCATGGTCCAGGGGGTTTCGATTCAGATTGGGTTCATGAGTTAGTCAGTGGCTTGAAAATCACTCTTGATTTATAGATCTTTCAAATTTTTGATTAGAAAGTTGAGTTCTTAATAGTTGATCTTGATAAAATGGTTTTAAGGAAGAGCTCACTTGGAGAGATGAACACCGCCCAGGAAGATCATACTTCAGGCTTCTGAAAACGCCGATTATTCTTTCTTCTACTTCCTTATGTTCGAGGACGAACATGGTTTTTATTGGTAGATAATGTAATGATCCGGAAGGTCATTTTTGGAAATTTCATAAAATTACCATTTTTAACCTTATTGATAGTTTCCCCGAGTAGTTTTTGATTAGTCGGTGAAGTTGATTTGAAAATTTTGAACTATTTGATAACTACGGTTATTTAGTTGATGGGTATTTATTAAATACGTAATTTATTTATAATTAATTTAGTTGGTGATTAATGGGTCAGGTCTATAATTTAATTTGATACCTTATATAATTTGACCATATATATATAAAAATAAATAAAATTAAAGCGAGATAGGGTTAACATATATTTTTGTCTTACCGCCAAGCTTGATGCGGCGAACTCACTACGAAGAGCAATTGTTGAATTCCTTAGAACTTCAGGTACAGTTCCTTTCCTAGCATGGGTTGTGAAAGATTTGCTATGTTAATTAATGAGCACTAGAAAATTTTATATTGTTATAATGAGGAATTGAAGTGCAGCAATATACTTATTATGAAATGGATTGTGGGGACAAGAATTAGGGGTAGGAAATTAATGATAATAATGATCATTAACACGATGCTGATGAGCAAATGATTGAACAATATGGATTATAGGATGGTCTTGGGTTCCGTAAGCTTATTTACTTACGGATTGACATTTCAAATCCCTTAATATAGTTTCAATGTTGAAACGTATGACTGATAAAAATTTATATTTTTAGTGAGTCTTTGGCATAGAAATTAAGAAACATTAAATGGGTTAGATGGCCCTTAGTGGAAGTTATAATTAGGATAGCAGTTAGTAATGGTTTCAACTCTCTTTTCATTCAATTAGTTGTGAAAGAAAAAAACTGGAAAGTGGAGTAAAGTGAGGATTAACAATTAATGTTGTGACCACAGTGATGAAATTATCGTATGGCATGGTTGAGGATTTGAGGTTAAGCCATTAAGTTTAGATATTCAAAGCTACTATTTGACATGGGATGTATGATTTAAATTTTGGTATATTGAGATATGTAATTAAATAGTGGGTATATTGTGATATACAAATATCATTAAAATAATGTTATTTTGAGATATTGAGACTAAACCCTAGACTTGAAATTTGAAAAATATGAGAGTTGACATGTTAGCAAGATAAGGAAATTGATTATAAATCTGGGTGAGTTTTTGGGTCTAAGCTAGACATATAGTAATATGGGTGTTGTTAGTTTTGGAATCTTATTGTGATTATTTATTTGAATAAATTGTATTGATTTGGAAGCCAAACGAAAGGGGAAGGCTCAAGTTCTGGAGTAATTGTTCGACTATTTGAGGCAAGTGGATTTATAAACTCTTGTTAAGTATATAGAATCGTGTATTTCCTTGTGGTATATATTTTGGAGTAACGGTACTTGGTGATGAGTTGATTTGTCCATGTTGAATAATTCTAATGATGGAAAAAGGGTAACAACAAGGCAATGTGCTTAATTAGTGGTGTGTGATGTGTTGAGACTAGTTTGAAAGGCTTATTGATAAATTGTTGATGTTGTATCACGATTGTGTTGTTGTGAATTGTGCATTGTTATGAAAATAGTCATCTCCTCATTATTTGTGTGAACATGTCATTTGCATT
>JAJONR010003178.1:0-71119 GCA_029582245.1 Solanum etuberosum | reverse complement strand
AGAACATTTAGCCATTCCAAAATATCCTTCTTCATCCCATTCCATGAATAGACCTCTCGCAAGTCACAATACATCTTGGTGGCTCCCGGGTAAATGGAATATCGAGAACTATGGGCTTCCGGAAAAATCTTTTCCCTTAAATCATCAACATTGGGAACACGCAAATGACCTTGATACCGAAGCACACCATCTTCCCCTTGGGAGAAAGCCTCAATGGACTTCTTAAGCACTGCTTCTTTCAATTCAACCAAAATTAGATCAAGACCTTGCTTGGTTTTCATATTTGACACAAAGACGATTCTAAACCATTCTGGACCATAACACCGCCTTTGGTGGAGTCAACCAACTGAACACTCAATCAGGCTAATCTATGAACATCTCAAACCAATTTCTTTTTATCATCCTCAATATTAGTAACACTACCCATTGATAAGAAATTAAGAGCATCCGCCATAACATTCGCCTTGCCGGGGTGATAGAGGACACTCGTGTCATAATCCTTTAGTAACTCAAGCCACCTCAATTGGTGAAGATTTAGATACTTTTGCTTGAAAACATATTGCAAACTTTTATAGTCGGTAAATACATCAACATAAACACCATATAAGTAATGCCTCCAAATTTTTAATGCAAAAACAACCGCCGCTAGTTCTAAATCATGGGTAGGATAGTTCTTTTCATGAATCTTAAGTTGTCGTGATGCATAAGAAATAAACTTCCCATTTTCCATAAGGGAAAACTCTAGTCCAATCCTTGAAACATCACAATAAACAACAAACCATCACATCCTACCGGTAAAGTCAACACCGGAGCGGAGGTAAGTCTATCTTTCAATTCTTGAAAACTCTTCTCACATGCTTCAGACCATACGAACTTAAATTTCTTTTGGGTCAATGTTGTCAATGGAGAGCCAATCAAAAAACATCCGTGAACAAACCTTCTATAGTAACTATCCAAACCTAAGAAACTTTGAATATCCGAAGGGGATAAAGCTCTAGGACAACTCTTAACCGCATCTGTTTTCTTAGGGTCTATCTCAATAACTTTACAAGAAACAATGTGATCAAGAAAAACCATTGATCTTAACCAAAACTCACATGTACAAAACTTTGCAAAGATTTGCTGGTCTTGGAGGACTTGCAACACAATCATCAAATGATCGGCATGCTTATCCTCGCTTATTGAGTAAATCAAGATGTCATCGAAACCTTAACAGGAATGATGGATAAGAGCACTCCATGCAACCTAACAATTTCCCTCAATTACCACTTAGCATAATCCTCCGCTGAATAAGAAATCTTGACGGGAATGAAATGAGTCGATTTCGTCACACGGTCCATAATAATTCAAATCGAGTCATGTTGTTGTCAGGTGCATGGTAAACTAACAATAAAGTCCATATTCAAATCTTCCCAATTCCAAGTAGGAATGCTAATATGTTGGGACAAGCCTCCCGACTTTTGATGCTCAACTTTCATTTGTTGATAATTAGAACATTTAGCTATTCCGCAATATCCTTCTTCATCCCATTCCACCAATAGACCTCTCGCAAGTCACAATACATCTTGGTGTCTCCCGAGTGAATGGAATATAGAGAACTATGGGCTTTCAGAAAAAAAAAATCCCTTAAATCATCAACATTGGGAACACACAAATGACCTTAATACCGAAGCACACCATCTTCCCCTAGGGAGAAAGCCTCAATGGACTTCATAAGCACTACTTTTTTCAATTCAACCAAAATCAGATCAAGACCTTGCTTGGTTTTCACATCTGACACAAAGACGATTCTAAACCATTCTGGACCATAACACTGCCATTGGTGGAGTCAACCAACCGAACACTCAATCAGGCTAATCTATGAACATCTCAAACCAATTTCTTTTTGTCATCCTCAATATTAGTAACACTACCCATTGAAAAACGACTAAGAGCATCCGCCACAACATTCACCTTAACGGGGTGATAGAGGACGCTCGTGTCATAATCCTTTAGTAACTCAAGCCATCTCAATTGGTGAAGATTTAGATATTTTTGGTTGAAAACATATTGCAAACTTTTGTAGTTGGTAAATACATCAACATGAACACCATATAAATAATGCCTCCAAATCATTAATGCAAAAACAACCGCCGCTAGTTCCAAATCCTGGGTAGGATAGTTCTTTTCATGAATCTTAAGTTGTCGTGAAGCATAAGAAATAAACTTCCCATTTTCCATAAGGAAAAACTCTAGTCCAATCCTTGAAGCATCATAATAAACAACAAACCCATCACATCCTACCGGAAAAGTCAACACCTGAGCGGAGGTAAGTCTATCTTTCAATTTTTTGAAACTCTTCTCACATGCTTCAGACCATACGAACTTAACTTTCTTTTGGGTCAATGTTGTCGATGGAGAGGCAATCAAAGAACACCCTTGAACAAACCTTCAATAGTAACTACGCAAACCCAAGAAACTTTGAATATCCGAAGGGGATAGAGGTCTAGGCAAACTCTTAACCGCATCTGTTTTCTTAGGGTCTATCTCAATAACCTTACAAGAAACAATGTGATCAATAAAAACCATTGATCTTAACAAAAACTCACATATACTAAACTTTGCAAAGATTTGCTGGTCTTTGAGGACTTGCAACACAATCCTCAAATGATCGGCATGCTTATCCTCGCTTATTGAGTAAATCAAGATGTTATTGAAACCTTGACGGGAATGATGGATAAGGGCACTCCATGCAACCTAACCATTTCCCTCAAATACCACTTAGCATAATCCTCCACTGAATAAGAAACCTTTACGGGAATGAAATGAGTCGATTTCGTCATACGGTCCATAATAATCCAAATCGAGTCATGTTATTGTCGGGTGCAGGTTAAACTTACAATAAAGTCCATACTCAAATTTTCCCAATTCCAAGTTGGAATGCTAATATGTTGGGACAAGCCTCCCGACTTTTGATGCTCAACTTTCATTTGTTGATAATTAGAACATTTAGCCTTTCCGCAATATCCTTCTTCATCCCATTCCACCAATAGACCTCTCGCAAGTCACAATACATCTTGGTGGCTCCCGGATGAATGAAATATCGAGAACTATGGGCTTCTGAAAAATTATTTTCCCTTAAATCATCAACATTGGGAACACACAAATGACCTTGATACCGAAGCACACTATCTTCCCCTTGGGAGAAAGCCTTAATGAACTTCTTAAGCACTGCTTCCTTCAATTCAACCAAAATCAGATAAAGACCTTGCTTGGTTTTCACATCTGACACAAAGACGATTCTAAACCATTCTGGACCATAACACCGCCTTTGGTGGAGTCAACCAACCAAACACTCAATTAGGCTAATCTATGAACATCTCAAACCAATTTGTTTTTATCATCCTCACTATTAGTAACATCTACCCATTGATAAGCGACTAAGAGCAACCGCCACAACATTCGCCTTGTCGGGGTGATAGAGGACACTCGTGTCATAATCCTTTAGTAACTCAAGCCACCTCAATTGGTGAAGATTTAGATACTTTTGCTTGAAAACATATTGCAAACTTTTGTAGTCGGTAAATACATCAACATGAACACCATATAAGTAATGCCTCCAAATCTTTAATGCAAAAACAACCGCCGCTAGTTCCAAATCATAGGTAGGGTAGTTATTTTCATGAATCTTAAGTTGTCGTGAAGCATAAGAAATAAACTTCCCATTTTCCATAAGGAAAAACTCTAGTCCAATCCTTGAAGCATCACAATAAACAACAAACCCATCACATCCTACCGGTAAAGTCAAAACCGGAGCGGAGGTAAGTCTATCTTTCAATTCTTGGAAACTCTTCTCAGACGCTTTAGACCATACGAACTTAACTTTCTTTTGGGTCAATGTTGTCAATGGAGAGGCAATTAAAGAACACCCTTGAACAAATCTTCAATAGTAACTATCCAAACCCAAGAAACTTTGAATATCCGAAGGGCATAGAGGTCTAGGCCAACTCTTAACCGCATCTGTTTTCTTAGGGTCTATCTCAATAACCTTACAAGAAACAATGTGATCAAGAAAAACCATTGATCTTAACCAAAACTCACATGTACTAAACTTTGCAAAGATTTGCTGGTCTTTGAAGACTTGCAACACAATCCTCAAATGATCTGCATGTTTATCCTCGCTTATTGAGTAAATCAAGATGTCATCGATACATACAATCACAAACATATCAAGGTATTATCTAAACACCATATTCATCAAATCCATAAATGTGTCTGGAGCATTAGTCAAGCAAAACAACAATACCAAAAACTCATAATGACCATACCGAGTTCATAATGTCATCTCCATTCACCCTCAATTGGTGATAACCCGATCAGAGGTTAATCTTAGAAAAGTAATTTTATCCTTGTAGTTGATCAAACAAATCATTTATCCTTGAAAGAGGATTTTTGTTCTTAATGGTAACCTTGTTCAATTGTCGGTAGTCAATACACATACGAAGTGAACCATCTTTCTTTCGAACAAACAAAACTATATCACCCCAAGGATAGATACTTGGTCGGATGAAACCATTTTCCAAAATATCTTTCAATTGCTTCTTTTAACTCTTTAAGTTCTGTCGGAGCCATACGATAAGGAGGAATAGAGATAGGTTGCGTATCAGGAAGGAGGTCAATACCGAAATATATTTCCCTTTTGAGAGGAACACCGGGTGAATCATTAGGAAATACTTCCAGAATCTCATTAACAATGGGGACCGACTCAAGAGTAGGGGTTTCAAAATTTGTATCACTAACCCAAACAAGATGATATATGCAACCCTTAGAATTTATTTTCTAGCTTTGAGACAAGAAACAACTGACCCTTAGGCATAGAATTTCTCCATTTCAACTCTAGGACGGGTTCCTTAGGAAATTAAAACTTGATCACTCGGGTTCTACAATCAACAGAAATAGAACATGAATGGAGCCAATCCATACCAAGAATAACATTAAAATCTAGCATATCAATCTCTACAAGATCAACATCAGTGACTCTATGGGGTATAGAGACAGGACAACCTCTAAAGACTCTCTTGTCCACAATAGATTCACCAATAGGAGTAGAGATAGAAAAAAGTTCTATCAACACATCCGGAAGAACATCAAACCTCATAGCCACATATGGTTTCACAAAAGAAAAAGTGGCAACTGGATCAAGCAAAGCATAAACATCAAGATTAAAGACTTTCAACATACCCGTAATCACATCGGGAGAATCCTCTTGCTCATGGGGAGTTTGAAGTGTATAAAATCGGTTTTTCTTTGGAGCATTTAAACCTAAACCACTAGGTGGAGCTTGTCTACCTTCTTTTCCCTTAGTAGTAAATGATGGACAATCCCTTATCTTGTGACCACTCTTACCGCAACCAAAGCAACCATCTGTACTGCTAAATATTTACCCTCATGCTTTCTTCCACATGTAGCACAATTAGTCAATGAAGATCCACCATTTTTTCCTCCTTGAGGCTTAGGGTTGGGCAACCTACCTTTGTTGAACTTGGAAGCCGGAGCATTGGAGGAACCTTGACTGGATAACCTTTGTTGGAACTTAAAAGAACCATCTCCATCGTACCTTAAATGTGAATAGTCACCACCACCGGTCTTTGCCATCTTTGCCTCCCAAGGCTTTTCCTTCACGTTCTCTTCTTCAATTTTTTGAGCATGAATCATTAGACGAGAAATGTCCATTTTCTTAATGAGCATGGTGGTAAAACATTCATTAAACACGCTCATCCTTGCCCTAGTGTCAGCAACCATAGTAGGAGCATACTTAGACAATTGTGTGAACTTCAAGGCATACTCCTTCACACTCATATTTCCTTGACCAAGGTTAATGAATTCAACTATTTTTACCTCCCTCATCTCAAGGGGAAAGAACCTATCAAGGAAAGCAACCTTAAACTTTTACCAATCAAGAGACCCGCATCAATCACCCTCTCTTCCTTCCATTGGTTGAACCAAACTTGAGCAACACCCCTAAGTTGATAAGTAGTCAATTCCGCATTTTTCACCGGCGTCACTCATATGATCATCAACACCTTGTATATCTCATCAATAAACTCTTGAGGATCTTCCTTAACCTTGGGACCATGAAACTCCGGAGGATTCATCCTAGTGAAGTCTCTCACTCTAGTTGTCGTTGTACCAACATTTGGGTTCACGAGGACCAAAGCCTCCCTATTGGATTGGGCCATCATGGCTTGATCCAACACTTGAAAATCATCCCTAAACTTTGCATTAGTCACTTGCTTGGCCAAAGTGTCGGCCAAAACTTGTGGAGCTTCTTAAGGAGCTTCTCATTCCACATTCTCATTCAAATTCCTCCTAACATATGCTCTTTAGGGGGCCATATCCTGAAAGCATCGGATAAAGATTAGGAGAGAGAAATATAGATTAACACTCCATCTCACGACTTTAGAATGATGAAAGAAGTGAAATTTCATACACATCTTATAGCATCTTATTCATAAATGTGGCGCGATTCACACTCATGAACAAGACTCTACTCGACGTGGATTACGAGACATCTTAGGACCTTTCTAATCCTGGCTATGATACAAAGTTTGTCACGATCCAAAGTAGACCCTAGGCGTAACATGGCGTATAGAATCCCGAGAGGCCCTACACAAGTCACTTAGCATACATCATACAAGATAATAGAAATAAAGTGTTCAAAAGATAGTTTTTCATACAAAAGAGTTTGACAAAAGCGAAAGTCTAAACATAAGTCTCAAAGTCATCTATTACATCATAAGGAAAGTGATTGGGACGTAACTCATACATCACATACAAAGTCTGAAAATGGAAATGATGTGAAAGCAATAAAAGACTCTTGGCCCTTGGATCATGAGAACTCACCAATCTTCAAAAGCCCAAAAGAATCAACAAGCCACAAGTATGGGGAATAGGAGCGTCGGACCCTACATTAGTGAAACAATGTAGGCACAAGTATGCATTAGTACATGGAATGTACCAAGTATGATAGCAATGCATAAGAGTTATGAAATCGTGCTAAAAGAACTTTACCTGACATGGAATGACCAAGCTAAATCATAAAATAACATGTTAGAAAACATAAGTCATAATCATGGTCAATGCAAGCCAAACATCTTTAAAACACATTTGAGATACTTTTAGAAAGTAACATTGGTTCATTATTGTGGGAGATTTACTTTTAATAAACATAGACCATGTGAGCTATAACATGGAATCTGATGTCTACCCCACACCGAAAAGAGATGTTCTTACTTGCCAAGGTAAGAACCATAAACTTCTAGCTTAGGTAGATCTACTAGCTAATGTCTACCTAAGACAAACCTATGGTGGCACATAGTTATGGGCATGGATAATCGCTTTTTGTCCACTCGGTATTAAGCATAAATCCCAAGGAATAGTCATTAATCTTAACTTATTTTATTATCCATGGAAGGGCACATCAAGTAGTCACTCCAAGCTAGATTTAATTAGAATAGCTCCTTGACCTCGATTCAAAAGCCCAAAAATATAATAGTATACTGAATTATTATTATTTATTATTTTGAGATTATTATAAAAATTCATAAATTTAAAATCTGAAATCCGTTTAAAATTTACATAAATCTTGCAAGGGATTTTGCTTCTTTATTCTTTTTCTTCTTAAAATTACTGTTCTTTTTTTTTCCTTTTCTGATTTTGGCATACAAATAGTTAAGGGAATACTTAGCACCAGCAAAATTTAGGTGTCTGACTAAAAGTTCGAAATAAGTTTAAGGGATTCAATTTAGTCATAATACATGAATATACTTTTTAACTTGATATTAATTTACATTTATATTTTTAAATTTTGGATTTGCACAAGTGCACCTAAACATGCATAAAATTAAATAAATAGACACACTTGTCCTATGTGACAATTTGGTGTCCTACGTGGTGTTCTATATGTGTTATGTCACATAAAATATGTGTATCTACTTGTTTAATTTTATATAAGTTTAAGTGTTTATTTATGCACGATCTAAAAAAAGTTTAATGCAACAATATACATAAATCATTGTCCTGCGATTAAATTTTAAGTCAAGAAAACAATTTCTTACATAAATAAATAATAATAAAAATATATATTCATAAATTGAACTGATTGATCCTTTAGAGATCTTGTGCACTAAAAAATATTTTTTAGTACAATAGAACGTTGAAGAAGTATCTCCTATTCCAAGAAGTAAAATGATTTGGACCACAATATTTTTTTAAGGATGAGGATCATATTATAAATCATTACGAATAAAATAAGTCAACCTAATCACCAATCAACATAGAAGCAACTAGAATTAGTGCATACCTAACAATATTCATTAACAAGCAATTTTTGCAAATCACTAAAAAATTTACTAATATCATCGTTAATCTTTTCTTATAGCTAATATTATTATTTTTTGAACAAAAGGCGAGCATTCTCTTTTCAAAATATTAACATATAGATCCTCAAGCAGACAATTTTTTATTATGAATATTTTATTTATAAATTAAAAGGAATAAAGGTGTGATTCTTTTGACTCTATTCTCTCACCCCACCACTCTCATATATTCTGAATTTTAAAACTTAACGAATAACATAGAAGCCTTTTTCATATCTTATTTTATTATATATATATATATATTATATAATTATTAAATGACAACACTGTTTAACCAATTCATAATCATAGGACTATAATAACATAAATAAACAAAAAAGTAAGGATTATAATATTTGTGTATATATATTAAAATCGATGATGACGCCCTAGATGATGAAAATGCACCTTATTTTTATAATCATCAAATTGGAAGTTGGGAAAATCAATGTTTCACATCTGGATCCATTAATTAATTAATTTAATCTTAATGATGATTTAGGGTTTTAAGCACAAGCATCAAGATATTTTTTTCTCTTACCTAGTACAATATTCTGAGTGGAAAATACTACTAGGGGAAAGATGTAGTACAATTAAATTAAATAAATTTTTAATTAGGTGTCCTTTAGGGTTTAGGTTAAGTCCCTCTCACCATAATAGCCATGTCTGACTGTTTTTAGTCATGACTGTGATATTTCATTGTACACTATTTGAAACTAATTAAATGTATGTGTTTATGTTCAATAGTTAATTCAAATATGTAATTAATTTAATTAGTTGATTAATAAGTGAAAAAGGGGTTAAATATGTTCTTAAATTGTGTAAAATTGAAATCATTAATTGAGGCTGGCTCTAGTTAAATTAAGAACATATTTACAACAATTAGTTAACAATAGTCGATAAGAGCATATGTAAGCTAACTTATTAACTATTGATATGTCTATTAAATTTTAAATACTTTAAGGATATATTTTTACATTTCTTAACATATACCAAAAGTAATATTAAGATTGTATTTTCAAATATGCCATCACAAATTTAGTAGCTATAAAAGTATGTGGATATATATGGACAAATTGATAAATTCAATTATAATTTATTTTTATTATATTTGAAACAAACTAGAATGTACCTATTAATGTTGCCCTTCCTCATTAATGTTGTACTTGGTACATTTTAAGGGTTTTACTTATAATAAATCAATCACCTGCTAGTCATTAAAAAGGTTCTTAGAAGTGTTTGGGAATTTAGTGTGTATCTTTTGTACTTGCCAAAGAATTATTTTGCTATGCTACTTGTTCCATGGGCTTAATACTCTTTCTGTCTATTTTTAATTATCATAATTTTTTTAGAATTAAATAATAAGAATTTGGATTAATATTTTACGATGTAATTTTTCATCATATTGATATGCAAAAGATTGCATTTTATAGTACTTTTCTTATAATTTTTAATATCTAAATTTTTGGTTTAAAATATTAAATTAATGTAATCTAATTAAATTTTGAAAATTAGTCAAATTGACTTTCGAAAAGCGCAATATGACAACTAAAGATGGACGGAGGGAGTACTTATATAATTAAAAAAATAAATAGGAGATGACGAAAAATGTTTTTAAAATATGTGAAATTTGATTTATTTTTTTAAAATGTTCTTGTTAATAGTTTTATTTAAAATGTTTTGTTCGTTGTTAATACATCGGTCCAAAAATGTGCATATCATTAATATTTTAATCCAAAAATATTTCTACTATATTTTCTTTTAAACACATTATTTTCTAACTAAAATATTACTTTTAAAGAAAAAAACTTCTTTTAAAATCTCTTTAACTAATATAAAAGTGGAAAGTAAACTTTTTTTCTTTTTAATATCCTTTTATGAATTAAAACAAAATTACTTCATATATTTTTTAAACTGATGATGATATATCATATATATAAGATCATAGTACTCTCATCAATAATTTTTATTTTAGATAATGATAAAAAGAAATTCTGATAAAATATTTTTTTTATTTCTTAATTTTTTCCGAATTGTAGGATAAATATTTGATAATAAATTCCTCAATTTTAAAGTTAATACGAAAAAGGTTCAACAATAACTCTATCAATGATATTTTGTGATTTGAACTTTGAAGCAATGTTATTGTTTTTATGTTATGATTATTGTATCTTAACTTCAAAGTCAAGGATTATATTAGCAAATATTTATTATTCTTTAATTCGAAAAATATTAAGAAATAAAAATATTTCCAATTTTATTAAGAGAATAAATTTTATCCTTATGTAAATGAAAATTAATTAATGATGAATCACTATGATCATATATACATAAAAATTAATATGAATTACTATATTTTTATTATAAAGAATGTGTTTAAAAGAAAATAGATGATATGTTTATTAAAAATGAACATTTTTTTAACCTAAAAGTAACAATAGATGTAGTTTGGACCAAAGTACTAAATACTAACGGCAAAGATATTTTTGGATAAAAATTAAGGGATGATATTTTTATTTAATTTCACGTAATTTAAGGATATTTTTTACTGTTTTATTTAAATAAAGTGTTATTTTCTTGCTTTTGCAAAAAAAACTATAACCAAATAAAACTTTAGCATCAACTTCAGCTTAATAAATTTTAAATAAAATAAAAAATATTTAAATTTTATGGCCAAACATATACTAAATTTAATTCGAGGTGCGAGATTGAATCCAAAGAATCTAAATTACATTGTACCAATAATAAGAATTTAACAAAAATAAAAATAAAAAAAGGTTACACTTAACTTTTCCAAAGAGTTGGAATTTCATTCCAACATATATATACTACCAATATTATCTGTTTGTTTATGTTTTGAGAGTATTAATAATCTCAACATTAATTAATTTTCCTTTTTACAAAGATTAATAAAAGAACATGAAGAAATAAATTAATGGTCAAGAAGGTCTCATAAAATTATGATGGAAGCCATTATATTGAGACCAATTTTGAGTTCTTATTATCTGCTGGGGGAATCCTGATGATGCTGCAGCAGTTGCAATTATCTCATAATTAGGGTGCCATTCTTGAGAATTACCTGTTGCCCCAATTTGACCTACATTGGTGCTGCTCGGAGTCTGAACCTGCCCGTTGATACATAATATAATTAAGTAATTGAATTTTTTAATAAATTATTTTTTAGATAAAATGATCACAAATTCAATATGATATTAGATCGAGATTTAAATTAAAATATTTTTCACTTACTCTTTAGTTGATTTGATCACAAGGTGTACAATAATTTGTATCAAAATCATTTTAAAATATGGTTTAAGGTTTCGATACATTCATACTCTCTCTCTCCCTAATTACTTGTCCCTTTTTACTTGCCCATTTTGACAAATCAAGAAAGGACATATTTCTTTTACCTATTATTCTCTTAATTAATTAATTTTGAAAATGGTAGAACTTCTTGAAAATCTTAAATTTTTAATTCATTCACTTAATAATTAATAGGTGTAAAATGGTAAACTCACTATGTCAATTATTGTTTTCTTAATAGACATGTCAAAAGTGGACAAGTAATTAGGAACAGAGGGAGTAGTAAAAAAATTATGTAATAGTATTAAGTAATAATTAGGGTCAAATAATCCTTTTATCTCTTCTCAAAATGAGAACCAATAGTTGAGGGGTTTAATAAATTGTATAGATCACTTATTAGAGTAAGGATAGATTTTAACAAAACAAATTAATTATTACATTTTCGGGCCTGCCTTGGTTATACATTGAATTGATTTTTTGAAAAAAATATTTTGAAGATGAGTTTAAAATTTAAAAAGTGATTTTCTAAAATTTTCAAGAGATTTATTTTCTCAACTCACAGATTTTTTTTTTCTCTAAATAGCTTTTTTCAACTATTTTAATTTTTTTACTTATCCTCAAGTATCATTTTTCTTAATGTCCAAACACCTACTAATTGGTTTCTTAAAACAACACTTATTTTTATTGGTTAAAATGACATTTTGTAAAATAACCAAAGATAATATTTTACAATAATTTGGACAAGTTAAAAAAGAAAAAACATGAGAGCCATAAATCCAAATACAATCAGTTCTCTTGATAATACATATGTTATTATAACGATATAAGTTTTCTTCAAAATTATTTTTCATCTTAGGTTATATTATATGTTTTATACCAACATTTTGTATAGCAACTAAAAAAATATTTAAACAACATTATTATAAAATATTGAAAACTCACTTGATATGAATTGAATTGTCGGGGATAGGCTTGAACCATATGTGTTTCACCATCTCTAATAAATTGTCCAAACCTTTGCATTTCATTAATATTTGGTTGCACTCTTTCTGACGAATTAAGGTACGTTTGGCTCAAGAGTTGCAATGTTTCAGTCTCATTATATCCACTTCTTTTTTGGCCATCAAAATCGATTTGGCTACGTGGCTAAAAGAAATATAAAACATGAGGGTACTCGATTTCAATATATACGACATTTTAAAAAAAAAAAATCATGTATAAACATTAGACAGGATGCAAATTAAGTTTGAAATGTTGAAAATAAAGAAGTTGTCAATCGTCTGAACTATATGTTTTTCTAGATAGGTGCAAGGAATTAAGGTAAGTAATATTATGTACTCCTCCTGTCTTAAATTATCTATTGTGTTTCTTCTTTTACATGCTTTACAGAAAACATTAATTAGGAGAGATTCTTTATTATTTTATCATGTCTTAAGACAATAATTTCTTTTTATTAAACACATTTAATTTATTGAAGTATTTGTAACTTTCGAGAACATAATTATCAAGGAGAATATTAATTTTATCTTAAAATTTTAAAATAATAAATAATTTAAAATAACTATTTTAAAAAATTATATAATTTTAAAAGTATGTGTGCACCTTATTAAGCCTTGATGACCCTTGGTGACCCCAATGGACATCCAATTGCAAATTAGATGAAGAGTTTTGACCCCTATTGTCCCCCATTTCTTGGCTTGAACCTCCTAAGCTTAAGTCAAGATTGTGGTCCAATGCATTATCACTACATTCTGAAGAATAAAAATGCACATTTATCAATGTCACGTAGATTTAACTTATATATACTGACAATATATTAGAAACGTCGACCAGATGGAAAGCAAACAAATTAAAGAAAAATATAATTTTACCAGTTGAGTTAAGTTCATTTTCATAAATGCTACGATCAAAGTTGGTAACTGCATCTTTTCCATTACACTTGATAGCAGCTTTATCATAAGCTCTGTTAAAGAAGAAAGAAAAAAGTGTGTTAAAAATATTTACAGCCTTCACCTTCTCCAATAAGTTAGTTACGTTATATTGTTTCACTTTTCGAAAGTCAAATTATGTGAGCTTTGACAAATATTTATATATACATATATATTCATCAAATTAACATCAGAAAAGTTGCAACTTATATAGTAAATGGTACTACTTATCATATAATTTTTGAATACCTGAATTTTAAATACTACTCTCTCCGTTTCAAAAAGAGTGGTCTAGTTTGACTTGGCACGAAGTTAAAGAAAATAAAGAAGACTTTTGAATCTTGTGGTCCTAAATTAAAGTTATGTCAAATGTACAAAATTATTCTTTAATCTTGTAACCTTAAACATGTCACATGGAAAACTGAAATTAAAACCAAAAAAGGAAAGAGGTCATTCTTTTTTAAACAGACTAAAAAGGAAAGCAAGTCATTCTTTTTGAAACAGAGCGAATATAAAATATTAAGTTATTCTAATCCAATTTAACATTGAAAATGAATCATATGAGCTTTTGAAAAAGCAAACGTGCCAAATAATTTGGGACAAAGAGAGTAGTTTTAGTGCGAAAAATGCAACTAGAATAAAAAATAATTCTTTACCCCTCTCAAAAGCTTTCACCCTTTGGATCGAAGGTGATAGGTGTTTATCATTCGAGTAACTCCCTCGTATCAATACAACTAATTAAAGTAGAGAAATTAAGAAGAATAAATTCAGCAATGCAATAACACACCTGGCAGCTTCAACTTCAGTATCAAATAGACCTAAATAAACATACCTGTTCCAAATAAAAATTAAAAAAAAAAAAAAACAATCAATAATTCCACTATTTGAAACATTTATTCAATAATCTTGGAAAATAAAATGAGAATAATTATTTTTTGGGTGTGTTTACTTTTTGCCTAAGAATTGTCCCATTCTAGCTTCCCATCTACCACATTTATGCAAAGTGACTCCTCTATACTTGGAACTTCCTCTTGGAAAACCACTACTTTGTCTCCTTAGTACATGCACAAATTCTTCCTTGGTTAAATTGCTCATCTGATACACCAAAAAATAGATAAAACAAATTATGCACAAACAAAAATAAAATGTCAAAATGTTATATATATGCTTCCAACTAAATATTCACACCAAAAAATGTGAAGCAAAAACTACTGTTTATGATAAAGCTAATAGTGAAAGTGAATTACTCCAATCAGACACACAACAAAAACACATCTAGATGCTTTCTTAGCGTCTTGTCTCAAAAAATCATTTTCTTTGTTTGTCGAAGAAAATTAGAATCAAGGAGAAAAACGACTTCCAGATAATTGCTATAGTTGAATGATCATCTGCGAAATTATAATTACATATATGGGAGATTATTGATTATTTTTTTATCAATATTAATATCTTTAAAATTAAACTGATCAAATTTAAATTTTGAATGCATGAGTCATGACTTACCTGTTTTAAGTCATCTTCATAATCCTCCGAGGTAAAGTTTATGTCCGCCTCGGCTCCCCGGAACTTGATTGCTGCCCTATCATATGCACTGTATCACACATTCCAAAACCTTCAGTCTCTCCACAATATTTTTTAAAATGTGTATGGTACGATAGCAATCAAAATATTTCTCGCAAAAAAGTCACCTTTTTGTGTTTCATTTAAAAAATAATAAAATCAAACGACTTTCATCATATCAAACACTCGAAATTACAACTGAAGAATTAAGAAGCTCACCGAGCTGCTGCATGTGCTGTATCAAATCCACCTACACCAGATCATATTAAACTTGATTATCTTCAAGAACACCAGTAACAATAGAAAAAAAAAATATATTGATAATTTTAAAATGAAATAAATTAAACATACCTAAATAAACTTGTTTCCCACAATCCCTAAACAAAATTAAAAAGAAAAATTATTAATTTCGAATGGACAACATTTAGTTTTGAGTTATATCATAGTATAATTCGATTTAATCTGATAGTATTGAAAGTAACACAAACCATATATGCGATTCCCACCGGCCAGTCCTCCGGTAAAAGGTAACACCACGGTACTGTGAACTTCTTGAACGTGGTCCACGGCGGCTTTTTTTAATTGGCTGTTGTTGTGACACCTCAATTGGGTTACCCACTAATCCGGTGACAAGTGGCGGTTCCGATTCACAAAATTTAATTCCAGCCCATTGTGCCCTTGGAAAATTGGTAGACTGATTATCCACAGGGAAAAATTGCCGGGTAACTACCGGCGATTCCAAATTGTCGTCGTTAACCGAAAAGCCGAATATTTTACCTGGTGTACTACTTTTCTTTTTTTTACCTCTTTCACCGTCTTCTTCTGATGAATTACCGTCCTCTACAACAAGTACAGCGGATGAACTTGAACTTGATACCGATCTGACTGGTATACCTTCATCCTCCATTCTTTGATCGGGGGAATCATTTAAATTCCACATTTTTTTTTGTTTTTGTTGTATAAGGAAGGCGATTTGTCGATAGAACCAGAATGAGTCTATTTTCGAAAAGTTGTAGATTTATAGTTGCAACGTGACCTATATTGATGTGTGAAATGAAGAAAACAAATGAACTTTTTTTTGTGTGTAAATATTGAAAGAAGATGGAACTTATAACTTATAGAGAAGTTGAAGTTGTTGGGGAAAGTTTTATTTTATAAAATTTAAAAAAAAAAGAGAGAGATGATGGATATGTGATGTCTACTTAGTATTTTACTAGATCTTGTTTGTGCTATTTCACCTATTTAGTTACCCAAATACAGAAATAGACGAGGCTAGTTTCGGAAGAATAAGCCGAAAGCAGCTTATACCAACGTTAAATACACACACACACCCCCCCCCCCAACCGCCAGTGTTTCTAGGTCCCTATTATCCAACTCAACTTTGTTCTTTTTATAATGTGTCCGATCAAGTTGGTTGAGCTTGGAATCTCTCAATTGCAGAGTTTTGAAAGGGTTTCACGTTCAAAATTCCCTTGATGTTTTTGGGTTAAGTTCATTGAATGTGGGTAATTTATAGGATATTATACTAAAGCATGATTTATTTTACGTGCACTTGATGGATATTGACTATGGGTTCCTCATCATTAAAAAAAAACTTCTTTTTTGTTTCGCTCTCTCATAATAATCTATCTATCCTTACCATTTTATATACTTGACGGTATTAATTTTGATATGATACAAAGAAAAAAAAAGAGGAAAACATTTTGGTCATGTGTGTGACGAGTATAATTTCTTCTTTATTTTATGTGTCTTGCTTTAACTTGATAGAAAATTTTAAAAAAGATTTGTATAATATATCAATGTTTTCTTTGAATCTTATAATTTTAAATATGTTATGTGATACGTAGAAACTAAAAATTATTAGATATTAAAACTGATATTCTTTTTTAAATAATATTTTTTTTAAAAAAGCCACATAAAAAAAATACAAGGATAAAAACATACGTGATATGACTAAGGATAAGATATAAAATTTGAATTAAAATATATAACAAACTATAATTCTTTTTTAGAAATGGACATTCGATTCTTCAACTCGCTTAATTAGTCATTCTTATATACTTCTCCTCTTGTTTCTTAGACCCAATTTTCTATTTCTCTACATATACTAATGTACTAATTAGTATTTATGACATTAAATTCATCTTTCTCTTTTTACTCTTTTTTTTTTTTTTTGGTACATTGAAAAGGATTTGTCTTTATACAATTTTTTTATATCTTTTCTTATAGGCCAATGAATCTAAAAGTTTAAAAAATTAAATATAATTGAAATATATAACAAAAAAAAGAAAGAAGCATCTCTTTCTTACGCAACTTTACGACGTTAACCAAATCGAAAAGCATCTCTTTTTATTTCCTTTTTACATTTTTTTGTACTTCCTATTTCTGGAAAATTGAAAGCACCAAGACTTTGATAGATGACTTATTACCTAATTACTTTTATTAGCTATAGTAATTATCATTTCTTGTTTAGGGAAACATGTTAAATTTGTCTTTATATTATTCGTGTTTAATTAATTTTACTATATGTTACGTGTTTTATTCGTTCATTCTTTAATTAGTTGTCGCTATTTGCTCTTCTTTTTAGCTCCAACATGATATGAGTAGATAGTTGTTCGATATTTTATTTATTTATCGAGTGAATCTTCTTTTTTAATTTAAAATTATTCTCAAATTGTAATATCATCAAATTCAAACACAAAAACAAACATAATCTCTAATTAAGGGAATAATATTAGATTCTTATATATATATATATATTGCCACTTTATTCTCTTTTGCTACGGTGCTCCCTAGACTCAATTTGTAAAATTACATTAGATATTATTATTGTTGTACTCCCATCTCAAAATAATTATCGTCCTTACAAAAAAATATCCGCTTTCAACTACTTATCGTCATTTAAGAAGTATAGTTAAACACCCTTCCTGATTAAGAAAATGTAAATAAAAAACACGACAGATATTTTGAGACGTAAAACGTATTAGATTTTCTGGTTATTTTAGCAGGTTGCAGTAGAATTGTTTTTTTTTTTATGTTGTTTTTACCATTTGGGTAAAAAAGAAAGGTAAATTAGGAATGGGGAGGGGTAATTTGGAGAAAAGAAAATAATTATTGGTAGTGGGGTTTGATTTTGATAAAAAGGAAAGTGGAATAATAGCAATAAAAGGAAATATTTTCCAGAATAGTCCAATCCAAGAGTACGGGAGTAGGACCCACCTTTTTTCCTCTTTTCATCGACCAATGACTTTCTCACAATGTACCTCGTATTTATTAACATCCCTAAAACTTTCACCACTCTCACACTTTCAAGCGCGTGATCTCACCTTTATGACTCGTTTCGTATCGAAATTTATTCCATGCGATTAGGGGTGTCAGTTGGGTCAAATTTGGATGGGGTCATAATGGGTTAAGATTCAAACCAACTCATATTTGCGTTGGTCAAAATGGGTTACATTACGGGTCAAAAATCAATCCAACCCAATTTCTATTAAGTTTAATTGTTTTATTTCTTCTTTTAAATTAATTTTTTTTCTTTATTATGGTTATATACAACATATAAATTGAAAAACAATTTTTTTACAAATATTTCGACAAGATTTTTTACAAGTTAATTCGGGTTACACATCAAACCAATTTTTAATGAGTTGAGCTAATGAATGAAGGGGCAATAACCAACTCAAACTTAAACGGGATGGGAGGATTGAACGGGTTGTGTTTGTTTTCTCTCATAACAAACACCTCCTTAGAGTTCTTGCCTCCACAATTTTCACCAATAAAATTAGCAGCCCTCCACAGTAAACGAATTGTCGAATCGAAAAAAAAATGTTATTAATTTATTAATAGTTGAGCCGATTGAGTGATTTCTTAGACAAAATATCAGTAGTTGAGTGATTTTTAAGTTATAAAATAAGTTTGAATGACTTTTTAAAAGAAGTATCGTCAATTGAGTGCTACAAGATGCAGCCCATTAATAATGTCAAGTAACAAATTGGACTATTGACTTGTGAAGCCCAAACCAAAAACGGTAATAAAAGGGAGGTGGATAGCACCGGAAGAATAAGGGCGTGGAGCTGACGTGCATATGATAGGTAGCTAGATTAGTAAACAGATCCACATATAAACGTATTAATTATTCTTCATATCCTCCAACAATGTTACTCCCTATTTTCTCCGTCCTAATTTATATGAGTTGGCGTGTATATATAAGTGATTATATTAAGGATAAAATTGATATTTTAAAATTAAGTTATTATTTAATATAGAACATGTTTTTTTTAGACTATCTAAAAAGAAAAATTGAAACAGATATAATAATTAAGACGAGTTTGGCACAATGATTTTAACGTCCTTTTAATTTTCTAAATTTAAAATAATTATTGATTCAAAAAATGAAGAAAAAATATATATTCAAAGGCGGATTCATTATTTGAAGTTTATAGATTTTAACAATAATCTCAAATTAATTTATAACAATAACTGAATTTACAATCTGATGAATTGTTCATCAAAAATCAATGAAACAATAACTTAAATGTAAGAGAATGAAGAAGAGAGTAACTGAGATAGGAGAAAGAGTAAGTCATACAATTTTATTCAATGTGTTAACTATGAATGTGCACAAGCTTGTCTATATATACTCTTTACAATGTACTAAATACTTAATTTCCCAACTAACTTTATTTCCACAGGAACCTACTAGATCATTTCATATCCTTAACACTCCCCCTCAAACTTGGTACTGCAAAGAGATTAGCCAGTCCAAGTTTGGATATCGAGTAGACAAGTAGAACTTTGTTTATGCTCTTGGTTAGGACATCAACAGGTTGATCGTCTGTAGATATGTATTGTGTCTTTATAAGATCTTGTTGAATCTTTTTCTTAATTAAGTGACAATTTATTTCTATGTACTTAGTTCTAATTTCATGATACACTAGATTAATAGTCATTTGAATAGCTGATTTGCTATTACTAAATACTGTAAGTGATACTTGAATTTGAACTTCAAAATCTATGATTATTCCCACAATCTAGGCTTTTATATTCTGATTCAGCTAAGCTTTTTGATACAGTAGATCACTTTTTAGATTTTTCATGAAATCAGTGAGTCTCCAAACTTAATAGTGAATCATTTAATAAACTTTCTAGAAAAAGGCACAAGAATTCTAGCTTGCATCACAATGACCTGTTAGAACTTCTTTCTTGTAGCTAGATAATAACAACCCTTGTCTTGATTTACTTCTTACATACTTAACTATCCTAAGTGTTGCACCCATATGAGACTGTTTTGATTTATGTAGAAATTAGCTAGTATTTGAACACTGTAAGATATATCTAGTCTAGTAACTGTTAGATATAGAAAAAATTTCCACAAGTCTTTGATATGCACCTTGATTAGGTAGTATCTCATCACTAGAATCTACAACCTATTTGAGATGATGATCACATTCGACACTAGTTAACTTTGTAGTAGTATCCATAGGAGTTGGTGCTGGTTTTTTTGCACCGAGTCCAAGAGCATACTTCCTTTGATGCATAATAATACATTGTTGAGATATTGAATATTCAATAGCTAAGAAATATCTTGATTTTCCAAGAGCCTTTATCTTAAAGGTGATGCAATTCAGATTACCTCAAGGCCATTCACTCACAGCCAAGTTTGGGAACTTCAAAGTATTGACAGATTGTTCACAAGGATGGAGGTTCTTGAGCTTGAGTTGATGACAAAGAGGGGATTTCATGTCTCGCATAGTAACATACGCACATGGAAGGTGCTCCCAATTGAGCAATACCATGTTTGTATGATAGCTTGGAGTGTGGGAGGTCTAACGAAGCAAGGAAGGGCAAGCGAAGAAGGTGTCTCAGTCGACGAGCTGGAGGTCAATCGGCGACTCGCCAAACTGATTCGGCGAGGGTTCCAAGATCGCCTAAACTTCCAGGGAGCTACAGGTAAGTTGCCACATTCGGCGAGCTGGAGGTCAATTTGAGACTCGCCGAGTCCATTAGGCGAGCACGACCCAGCTCGCCCTTTTTCCCATTTTGGGCCCCTTTTGGGCCTCTTTTGTAATAATTACCTAAAACTATAAATAGCTAGCTTGGGGGTTCTCTTTTAGGTAGAGTATTTTGAATATTGATGATTAATGAATTGGATCTCCTCTAAGAGACTTGAGAGCTTGATAAAGCTTTTGTTGAACTTTGTTTAGAAACGAGGGTTGCTTGGAGATTCAATTTCCTTGAGGTCTTCATAGGAGATTTCGTGCTTGATTCGGATTAATCGATTGAGGTCTTTACCTTTAGGTTGCTTTTGATTTCCTTTTCTTGTGTCAATCTATTTATCTTGATTAGGTGCTTGTTTAGGGATTGTAATTGGAGGTTTTAGGATTTAATACATCCTTTAGTTGCCAATTGTTCCTTCTCTTGTATCTCTTCTTCTATATTTGTTTCTTGTCTTTAATTTTTGCATTTCTATCCGTAATTCGTGGCGAGAATTACATCATTTGGTATCTAAGCTGAGCTTAGATTCGTTCCTACGATTCTAGTCTTGGGTTTGTTACAAAAAAAAGAGTCAAAATCGTTTTTGAAGAAAACCCCAAAATTATTTTTTGTTTATTTGAGTCTTGTTTACAGTTTCTAAGGCAAGATTAGTGTTCCCTAGCCTTAATTGAGTCTAGATCTGAGATTTGGCATTGATTGGAGTAGGATTGAAGAATCCACCATTGTTGATTGAAGAAGCTTGAAGAACATCAGGTGGGTTTTTAGATCTAGGTGAAATTGGAGACTCTTGGGTATTGGGGTTTGATCTATGTATCCTTAGGAGTTCATATCTGAAATTTGGGTGAAAACGGAGTAGAAATCCATTAGGTTTGAAAATTGGGTGTTCTCATGTTCATTGTGTTCTTCATGACTTGAAGAAAGAAGGAAATGAGTTTCAAAATTTAATGAATTTGGCCAGGAATTGAAGAGTAAAAAGTATTGGGGTTTGTTTCTACATCAAGGGGAGCCTATATCTCAAATTTCGTAAAATTTCGAGCCAAAATTATTGAGGGTTTTATTTTTGGGTCTTCACCATTGTTCATAGTGTTCTAGGCTCTACTCTTTCTCAATCTCAATGCTTAAGTCTTAAAACAAGTTTAAAAGATTTGTAAAAGACTTCTTAAAATGACTCGAGGAACTCTCAAGACTTGACTCTTTACTCTACCTTGAATTTGAATTATGAATTCAAGGTTATGATTTGTGATAGAAAAGATCTCGTGATGTTTAGGAGTGTTTCTAGATAGTTAATCATGAGAAACGGTCAAGAAAACACTGTCTAGAGCAAGTCTGCGACGCAGAGATACATTTTAATATTTGGTCGCGAAATAAATTTTGAGGCAGAGGGGTCCGCAACCTCTCCGCAACGCGGAGAGAAAAGTTCCAATTCTGAGGAACAGGACGCGGACCTGGTACCCAGTTTCTGCCCGACTTTTTCCTTCTTCGTTTTCTAACCCCAATTCGCCTAAATTTGATTCTTTTTTCTCAATTTCTCTTTAGATTCAGATACCCAGTACATGTACACAAGAATCTACTCATAAACGACTCAAAATCGATACGATTTCATCAATAAGTCAACAATCCCATCCAAACTCAAGAACGAAAGTCAATTTCAAGAACACAATTCAAGATCATCAACCTTCAACTTTCTAGAAATGAATTTCGCTGAAATAAACATGATTGGCGCATGGGTGAACGAACCCAATGCTATGAAAGTCTCACATACCTCTTTAGGGATCAACCCTTGGCGAAACGACTTCGATTCCGCAAGAAATCTCCAAGAACGCCTTGACTTTTCTCCTCTTTTCTCTTCTCTCAAAGCCCTAGCGTAATTCTTAATTGCGTAAACTGAGCTAACTCAGTTTAGACCCCAAATAACTTACTAAAAATGAAATAATTTAATTGGGTAATGAAAAGACCAAAATACCCCTCTAAAATCTGGTTGACTTTCCTTATCCGGACAACCCAACTTCAAATGGGCATATCTCCCTCATACGAACTCGAAAATTAGCAAACTCGGTGGCGTTGGAAAGATAATTCAAAGAACTTTCATTTGATATGTTATATCCCACCTAACTCATCTTATACTAGGAGTTATGGTCGTTTGAAGTTGACCCAAAACTCATACTTAACATACTTGCCAAATTTCAGATTTTCATTCTTTTCAAAAATGGTTCTTCCGAATTTTTGCTCTTTCAAATAGCGAGGTGTTACAAACACCACCCAATTCTCAACGACAATACACATTACCACCTCTCTAAAGTAACACATAGTAACACATGGACCCTCGGTCTCCGCTTACCTTATCACATCCCGATTTGAGCCTGACCATTCACAGTTCATCCATAACGAGATATACCCGATTTACCTTACGGCACAGCCCACCCACGTATATACATAGAATGCACTAAACCAGTTATCAACTCAAGAGCAACATACAGTTCCACATTATCAATAATAAATAGATACGAAATATCAGTCACAAGTGGTTCTCACATGGAACCCATGCCCAAACTATTAGTATGCCGGAATGTGGCACCTGATCCAATGCATGTGTATGTGTTACTACGTGACACTCGATCCAATATATGTATATGTGTCGGTATGTGACACCCGATCCAATGTATGTATATGTGTCAGAACGTGACACCCAATCCAATGTATGTATGTGTGTCGGTACGTGACACCCGATCCAATGCATGTATATGTGTCGGTACGTGACACCTGATCCAATCATTACAACCACAATCACACCCATAAAGAACATACTCATATCATACAATCAAGTATTAGGTTCATGGCATGCAATTGTACATATTTAGTCTTTTCCTTAGGTTCGAATCATACATCTCTAATCCCATACATGTATGCATATAATGAATCCATTAACATGTTATATCACACAACCGAAAATTAACCATCACCTAACCCTAGTTCACATGATAAGAAATTCTTCCTACGGCATACGTCTAATGTAACACTTAGGAATACATGTACAACCATCCCCTTTTTCGGTGCACGAAAGCCTACGCATGAATTCTACCATCCATTACCAATATACTACGCAGTAAATCACGAATTTACAACTACTCAATTAATAAACCTAGTCTACCTGGGCGCCAAGCAGTCGCAGAGGGATTGTAGCTCCAATCCTAGCTTCCGAACGACGAGACAGTGGATTTTTTACCAGAAATCCTCAAGGTATCGACATCCTTACGCTAGAAATCTCTTTCTCCTTCCTTCCCAAGCCTAAAGCAGTCTTTTGAGGGTTTCTAGGGTGATCCTCGCCTCTTTTTGGTGTTTTGGGAAAAATGAGAAAATAAGACTTCGCGTTATTTAAGTTTTGTCCCGTTCGTCCTGCTCTGGCGCTCCTTGTCTCGCTGGAGCGCCACCGCCCTAGCGGCATCTATCCCGCTCTGGCGGGATGATGGGCCCAGTTTTTCCTGACGTTTTTCCTTTCCTAAATAATGGTAGTTTAGGTCGTTACAATAGATACCAATTTACCCCTCGTTCATCCCCGAACGACTAGCGAAGGGATAAACATGCACCTTTTTCAGAGTACTTCTAAACTAACGAATTGGCCCATTACGGAACCATGAAGGATGGTGGTTTTTCAAATTTTAAGCACGAAATGGTTCTATACTCAAAGGACCGGTTAGGGAAATGAGGTAACACACGGAGAAAAGAGACGCCTCCAACTGTACAGCCTGACCCCGCCAGAGTGGCAGGTTTCCTGCTGAGGCGGGGCCGCTGTGGCGAGGACCCTCCCGCTACAGCGGGAGGTCGAAAATAGTAAAGGGGGGAAAGGGGAAATGGTTTCCCCATTTCCTCCATTTCTCCTTCAAAACTTTCAAAACCCTCTCAATCACATTGCTTCGAACGTCGAATTCAAGGTAATGTTCTTGTTCCTTATGCGATTTACTTCAATACTCACTTAACTACGATTGCATGGCGTTAATTGATTGATTTAGAAAGGCCTTGGGGGTAGTTATTCAAAATTTTGAACATAGGTTGCTTGATTTGCTAGTAAAGCGTAGCATGGACGCTTCCCTTACGTTCACAACGTCTCCATAACGTTCTGAGCATAAGGATTTCATGAAAATACGGTCAAAATAGTTCTGAAATGGGTGAGAGGAAGTTGAATAGTTTTTTGGAGGAAAACTCGGATTCAGGCACCATTTAGGAGTTATTTTACTAGAATAATTGCATATTTAGGTACTAGGGTACTTTATAGTTTCTGATCTGCTTAAATTTTGTTTAAAACGAGGTTTTTGGGGTGGAGGGGCGCCATGATCGCGCCTGAAGTTCGTCCCAGATGAAGGTCGCTCTGGCGGCCTCCATCCCGTTGTAGCGGCCTCCTTCATCCCGCTCTGGCGGGATTTAGGCCGCTGTGGCGGGATTCAGTGGGGCAGTAACCCCTTGCCACTCCTATTAGAAATCTTTCTTTCTCCCCTTAGCCAAAATTTATTAACCCCATGGAATCCTAACGTATGCTTCATAAATTTTGCAGGCTTGTCTAAAATGGCTGGTATTAACGAGAAAAATTTGTCTTTCATCCGGTTTCCCGTTGCTGCCAGTCGGGAAAGGTACCACGATCACCAAGTTCTGCTATGAGAGGGGTTTTAACTTACTGGGCCTAGAGAGGAAAGCGCCCGCCTTTCATGCCCGACTAATGGAGTTTGGATGGAGTTCACTTACAGAGGCTCCCCCTACTGCGCGCTCCGACTGGGTGAGGGAGTTCTATGTTATTCTTCCTACCGTCCGCTGGGATGACCCTCACCCTACCATCCGCATCCGGGGAGTTGATATCCCCCTGAGCACTCATTTCATCAACGAGGTGCTCGAGGTGCCAGAGGTCCCCAACACGGAGTATGAGGCCAAGCTGCGGGAGATGGATTTGGGCTGGCTGAAGGACACATTGATGGAGCCTGCGCGCCGGGACCGGGTCTACTGGGCTACTACGGAGGGCATCACCAGTGCTAACTGGTCACCGGATGCCAAGTGGTGGCTGCATTTTGTTACCAGGAGGATCCGCTAATCGGGCAACCGTACCGATGTGACTTTTCCCCTGGCTCTAGTGGTGGCGTGTGCTATACAGAGGATTGGACTAAACGGGGGCGCACAAATCATTTATGAGTGGAAGATGTTCTACCGGGGTAACAAGAAGACCTTCTTCCTACCTGGACTGGTGACAGCGATGTGCAAGCGGGCGGGAGTGCCACTCTTGGACACCGATGAGGTACTTTCCATGGATCCCCTTTTTCACCCTCTTTTGATTAGGTAGGCTTCCACCTCCGGAAGTAAGAGGAGGAAGACGAATAGGGCTGGTAACAGTTAAGCGACTGTTCAGGCGGATGACGAAGGAGGGGAAGACGATGAGGCCGACGGCACTCTCCCTACCCAGTCCTAACCCCCACTATCCAGTGCTCGTGTGGAGGAGGATCTGACGGCCGTTCGGAGGAGATTGAGGGGTTTTTATCCTAGTGCCTCGACTCCAGTTCCACTGCCCTAGAGTTGAGATGCTCCGCCGTCAGCTACGATTTGAGAGGAAGAAAAGTCTAGAGAGGGATCATCTGATGGGCTGGATGTGGAAGGCCATTAAGGTCATTTTCTCTTACGTCGCCCCCAGAGGGAGCTTCCCAGGCTCAAGTCGGAGGACTTTCGGGAGTTCCCCTGGTTGAGCGAGGCGTGGACTGGCGAGACGGGCCCAGAGGACCCAGAGTCAGGAATTCCCAAGTTCCTGATTTGGTTTTTTCCCTCTCGGGCATGTAATGAATACTATACTGTATTTTGCTTTTTTGTTTTTCCTTACGTCTTGTAAGCACATGCATGCTGGTTTTTTGCTGTTTTTCACAGCTAATAATTAAATTCTAGGATTTATAACTTACGCTCTATTGCTGAGTACTGATTGAACTGCAGGGATTAGCCCACGAACGATTCAGGGTCCATAGGTGTGACTAGGGAAGAACATGGGAGACAGGGCTGAGATTCTGTCTCACCCTGTCCCACTCAGGCGGGAGATCCCGCCCCAGCGGCTTCGACGGAAACAGTACCCATGTCAACAATTTCCTGGGGTTCTTCCCGTTTTTCTAAAATTTTCCATTGATTCCCAGGCTATAACTAAGCATTTGGGATAATCCTCTCAGCTAGGATAGTCATTGTCTACCCCGAGTCAACCCAACGGTACACACTCCAGAATCCCTTCCCATAAATTTGACACCACAAACACGCACATCCTTAGGATATGCCCATACACTCACACAGTTATAGTCGGTCGCAACACACATCCAGATTTCATTTTACGAATCTCATCGTAGTTTATCTAGACCCTTGCGCCTAACCCAGTGATGACTCTCTTTCCGACAACAAGTTCACGAAACTCAAGCAATTACAACTCGCACCTTTTCAAACATTTAGTCTAGCATATTGCACACATTGAAAACCAGACAAGCCATACTGTGCACATAATCATATCATAGCATTCAAGTAAATATACCTTCCATACCAACAGTCCTTTCAGACAATAATACACACACATTCACAGTTTTTAAGCTACATAACACAGGCAAGTCAAAATTCATTAGCTCAATTCGTTCCATGGATGACCATTAGATGATCATCCATGCATTTATACAACCTCTAAGGCCAGATACCAATTGGAACCTTCTAGGTTTCAATTTACCTTGCTTGTGTCCCTTCAGCCGTGACTACGACATCCGATTCACTTTGTTGAGATACCAATTGGAATTGGGAGATACCAATTGGACTCAACCCATACCACAAGCGACAACTCGCACGAAAGGAGAGAAGAAATGGAACGACTTCCTAGAATGCTTCATAGCTTCCTGAAGATTGGATGTGGACGTCAACACACCAATCCGCATGAGTCTATTCCACATTTGCTCTTGTACTGAGAGACCGGTAACCTGGGCTCTGATACCAATTTCTTACGATCCAATCCACCGGGTCGTACGGGTACCTACTCTAACACCTAAGTAGGAGAACCCTCGATTCTCAAACATTTTAAAAGTGTGGAAAATCAAGAAAACTATAGATAGAAGGAGTTTCATGAAATTTTATAAATAACGAGTTTTAAACGATTCAAAGTTAACTTGTAAAGTAATTGACTTCCCTTGGGATCTAGTCTAAACAGGTACAAGAGCTACTAAGATTACAAGGTATACATAATTAATACATGACGCAGCTCCCACTACACGGAAGGAAAAATAGAAGTTGTTGGAGATTGTCTTCGTCTTCACCTACGAAACATCACTGACCCTGCAACCAGACTATGCCAAAAAGGCATAGCAAGAGTAGTATCAGTACAACCACACATACTGGTAGGCATCATCAGCCAACCCGATACCCACCGTATAATATAAGAAATCGACTAGCAGGAAACATGCAATAAGACTGTTCATTCCTCCACCTTTATATCTTCCTGCCCTTACCATTTCCGGATACTTTAACATATACTAGTACACTTGACTCTAACCCTTACTCGCTCCGTTCTTGATCATAACTTAACTATTCTATCTCTTAGAGGAGATTCCGGATATAACTACTACCAACCCGGCCAACCATGCTCGACACGCCCTTACTTCTTCCACATCACCACTCAACCCTTGACTCCGTAGTACGTTCTATCAAGGCTTGTTAACCGTTTCAATACTAATCCCCTTCTAGGGTAATAATTAACTATTCAATATTTATGACATAACACCACCCAATTCTCAATGACAATATACATTACCACCTCTCTAAAGTAAGACATAGTAACACCTGGACCCTCAGTCTCCGCTTACCTTATCACATCCCGATTTGGGCTTGACCATTCACAGTTCATCCATAAACAAGATATACCTGATTTACCTTACGGCACAGCCTACCCACGTATATACATAGAATGCACTAAACCAGTTATCAACTCAAGAGCAACATACAGTTCCACATTATCAATAACAAATAGATATGAAATATCAGTCACAAGTGGTTCTCTCATGGAACCCACTCCCAAACTGTTAATGTGCCAGAACGTGGCATCCGATCCAATGCATGTATATGTGTCGGTACGTGACACCCGATCCAATGTATGTATATGTGTCGCAACGTGACACCCAATCCAATGTATGTATATGTGTTGGAACGTGATACCCGATCCAATCTATGAATGTGTGTCGGTACGTGACACCCGATTCAATGCATGTAAATGTGTCGGTACGTGACATCCGATCCAATCAATACAACTACAATCACAATCACACCCATAAAGAACACACTCATATCATACAATCAAGTATTAGGTTCATGACATGGAATTTTACATATTTAGTCTTTTCCTTAGGTTCGAATCATACATCTCTAATCCCATACATGTATGCATATAACAAAGCCATTAACATGTTTATATCATACAACCAGAAATCAACCATCACCTAACCCTAGTTCACAGGATGAGGCTTCTTCCTACGGCATACGTCTGATGTAACACTTAGGAATACATGTACAACCATCCCCTTTTTCGGTGCACGAAAGCCTACGCATGAATTCTACTATCCATTACCAATATACTACGCAGTAAATCACAGATTTACAACTATTCAATTAATAAACCTAGCCTACCTGGGAGCCAAGCAGTCACAGAGGGATTGTAGCTCCATTCCCGGATTCCGATCGACGAGACGATGGATTTTTGACCGAAAATCCATAAGGTATCGACATCCTTACGCTAGAAATCTATTTCTCCTTCCTTTCCAAGCCTAGAGCAGCCTTTTGAGGGTCTTTGAGCTGATCCTCGCCTCTTTTTGGTGTTTTGGGAAAAAGGAGAAAATAAGACTTCGCGTTATTTAAATTTTATCCCGTCCGTCCCGCTCTGGCGCTCCTTGTCCCGCTGGAGCACCGCCGCCCAAGCGGCATCTGTTTCGGTCTAGCGGGATGATGGGTCCAGTTTTTCCTGACGTTTTTCCTTTCCTAAAATGAAGAATTGGAGAATCATCCAATTATTCAGAAGTAGTTTCTAATGTTGATTCGGCCTAGTGGCTGGTTGCAATGAATGAAGAAATTGAATCTCTCCACAAGAATGGTACTTGGTCTCTTGTGAAGCCGTCCTCAGGTAAACGAATTGTTGGTTGCAAATGGGTTTTCAAGAAAAAGATGAAATTTCAGGGGTTGAAGATTCAAGGTATAAAGCACGATTAGTTGCAAAGGGCTAAAGTCAGGTACAAGAAGTTGATTTTAATGATATTTTCTCACCTGTAGTTAAACATAGCTCTATTTGTGTCTTGATTGCCTTAGTTGCCATGTATAATTTAGAATTAGAACAGTTCGATGTTAAGACAACTTTTTTACATGGCGAACTTGAGGAACAAATATACATGCATCAACCTGAAGGATTTGAAATTGAAGGAAAAGAAGATCATGTTTGCTTGTTGAAGAAATCCTTGTATGGATTAAAACAATCTCCAAGACAATAGTACAAGAGGTTTGATTCCTTTATGTTGGGTCATGGTTATTCGAGGAGCATGTATGATAGTTGTGTTTACTTTCGAAAGTTAAATGATGGTTCTTTTGTTCACTTATTGTTATATGTTGATGACATGATTATTGCTGCTAAGGATTTGACAGAAATTCACATTTTGAAAAGTCAGCTGAAAAGTGAATTTGAAATGAAAGATTTAGGAGCAGCTAAGAAAATCCTTGGTATCGAGATAAAAAGATATCGAGGAACCAAAAGGTTATTACCGACCCAGAAGAAGTACTTAGAGAAGGTCTTGGAGAGGTTTGGCATGAAAGATGCTAAACTAGTGAGTACTCATCTTGCTGCTCATTTTAAGTTATCAGATGTTCAATCACCGCAGACAGATGAAGAAAAGAGGTATATGGCACATGTACCATATTCCAGTGTTGTTGGCAATATTATGTATGCAATGGTGTGTACACGTCCAGACATTTCACAAGCAGTAAGTGTGGTAAGCCGGTAAATGGTTTGCCCTGGTAAAGCATATTGGCAGGCTGTGAAACGGATCCTCAGATACTTGCGAGGTACTTCAAACACATGTTTGGAGTTTGGGAGAAATCCTAACACTTTGGTTGGTTTTGTAGACTCTGATTATGCAGGTGATCTTGACAAAAGAAGATCACGAACATGCTATGTTTTTTGCATTGGTAGTTGTGCTATCAGCTGGAAAGCTACATTACAATATGTAGTAGCTTTATCTACTACCAAAGTAGAATATATGGCAGTGACCGAGGCGATCAAAGAAGCCTTATGGTTGAAGGGTCTATTTGCTGAACTCAGCTTACACGAAGGTGGTATTATCATTTTCTGTGATAATTAAAGTGTCATTCACTTGACTAAAGATCAGATGTATCATGAGAGGACGAAGCATATTGATATCAAGTATTACTTCATTCGGGAAACCATTGCCGAAGGAAAGGTCTCTGTTAAGAAGATTAACACAAGAGACAACCCTGCCGACATGTTCACAAAGTCTCTTCCCGTCAGCAAGTTCAAGCTTTGTTTGAACTTGATTGGCATTTATGAAGAATAATTTAGCCCATATGGGCTTCTGCGGAGAGAATGGAGCAAATTTACTATTTTCACCAAACTCAGGCCAAGGTGGAGATTTGTAATGTGGCATTTTGTTTGATTGAAGAAAGTTATTTTATCTTTCTTTTGTGAAAGATTTGGAAGCCACAAATGCGAAAATTTGGCAGCCATATTTGTCAAAGATTTGACAGCTATATTTGTCAAAGATTTGAAAGCCACCGTATTTGATATATTCACATTGAGATGTTGAATATTTTGTATCTTCCAAAGTATCATCTATGACATCAACAAGCCTATTGTTTTTCTCTATAAATAGGGAACTTAAACATTAGTTGAAATACACCTTGAAGCATATGAAAATATTTCATTGCTTTCTTTCTTTCTTTGTCTTTCCATTAAGAGTAATTTTGTAAGAGAGTTAGTGTTGAATTTTTTTTTGTGTGAACCCTTTCTTTGGAGTGATCTTGTGAGGTTATTCTTTTTTGGGTATTTAGAATTAATTAGAGTATTTACTCTAATTTTATACTTTCTTTTGTACTCTTGATGATATAGTGAAATTGCTCATCTCCGCTTGTGGATTAGGTCATACCGACCGAACCACGTTAAATTTGTGTCTTATTTAATTGCTTTACTTTTGTTATTATCAACTTACTATTGTCTTTGTTATTGTCATTATAACATTGTTTGGCTAAATTCCGCACTACCCGAAATCTCGATCCTAACAATATATATATATATATATATTTATTTATTTATTTTTCTTACCAAAAAAATAAAAATAATAGACCGCTGCAACTAAATTTATTCTATAAATTGTAGTTGCAAACTCCTGCTCTGCTTCTATGAACCATCTATAGAATTTCCTCATGCCATTCAGCATCCTTTTTAGCTTCCATATGAGTTTACATATATAGAATTGCCTTATTCCACAAGAGTATACAACAAATTCATACATATGAGTTTTAATCCTTTAAGCAACAAAAATAGCTTTTAGCAGCAAAAGATATATATATTAACAAAGAGTGTTCAAGTCTTTACCGACATTAGTTAATTGTCATTGGATTCAATGTCACTATAGGCTTTAGAGACATTTACAAAAAATATTAATTGTTGTTAAAAATATATATGTAAGGTCAATTTATAAGCTATTGTCATTAATTAATTTCCGCTTAAGATATTTGGTGTAGTATATGTACTCCATTAATCAAGATAGAATATGAAAAAAAAAATCAAGCATCACATGATCCACATCACAAACTGGTTAAGTAGATGTAAAGTGATTAAGGTCTGCTCCATATAGACCCAGTCTACTGAATTGTAAGCTTTTTGAATATCTATTTTCACCATGCACTTAGGTGACACATTCTTTCTAATGTATCCCTTCACAAGTTAATGATGAATACTATTTGAGATTACCTTACCTACGACCGTATCTAAAGGTGCATAAGTTTTTTACGCGGTGTATAACTTGTGAAATATTAAGATGTGAAAATATAAACTTATGTCTCACAAAAAAAAATTATTTGTCTTTAAAAGCAAAAGTTGAAGACCAACAATACATATGAGCAAATGACCCACTCATTGAGCTCGGTTTAATGCTATTGTAAACTCTTGTGGGCTAGGTGTTTGAAGTGTGTTCCCACCTTATTTAAAAGCTTAAACTATTAGATAGAACATACTTCTATACTTTTATTATTTGATAGTATTTTCAGCATGCCTCTTTATGTGTGGGTCTGATTCTTTTTCATGGGCCAAGAACGTGAAAACTCTTTTTGACATGTAAGCGTAGAGGTGTCAATGGAACGGTTCAGTTGGTTATTTTAAAAAAAATTATACCATTTTAATTTTTCGGGTATCTTATAGTCTATAACCAAAATTAGATTTTTTAAAACCATCCCAATCATATTGGTTTCTCTCGATATTGGTAAGGTTCAGTTAATTTTCAATTTTTTTCTTACTTTTAAAGTATCATCTCAAAATATATCACTATTAAAAAATTTCTTTCGCAAGTATCTTCTTGAAGAAGCATTTCTATTCTTCACCAAGAAGTCAATAATGTAAAACCTTGTTGTATTGTTTGATCTTAAACATTTAATAGAAGTGCTTGCATATGTTTTGCCATATTATTTGATGGAGTATCTATTATAATATCTTTTAATTTTAAACATAATTAACTAAAGGACAATTAAAGAGAAAAGACCCAAAGTCGTTCAGTCACCAGAGCCCTGGACCTAGGTTATATTTATAGTTAAAATGTTATAAAATATATTATATATTAAATTTAACATATTGTTAATATATAAAATATATATTTACATACATGTAAGGTTATTCGGTTCAGTTCGAGAATTTTCTGATTTTTTAAATAAATTAAAAAGACCATCTCAATTGTTCAGGACAGTTATACACTTAAACAATAGTCCACGATTTTATTAAAAAAATAATATAAACAATAGTCCACGATTTTATAAAAAAATAATATAAATCGGTTCGGTACGGTTAGGTTCGATCGATTCAGACAATTTTTTTTATATTTTTTGACATCCTAGGTAAGGATGACAGTGAGATTCAATCTCAAAACCTCTAGTTGCTCTATTATGATGTTAAAGTGCACAATCATTTCATCTAAGAACTTAAACCGTTAAAATAAAACACACTTTAATATTTAATAATATTTTTAACACTAGGCTCCAACTCAACAACCAAATTTAATTGTTACATCTCATACACCGTCAAACATCAGTGCTCAAGAGTAAACTCGTATTTCAAACTTGAAAGAGATGTCTTTTTTTTGGAAATCCTAATCAACATGTATTGGTATTTCTTCCTGTTGGATATTTTATTTCCAAATCTTTGTTTCCATGTTGGTAAAGGTTATAGAGACACATATGTTATATTAATGATAAGGTTTGAAGGTGGCCACGACAACCTCAATTAACTTGGGCCATTCGTTTCCCACTAGGTGGTATTAATTAATTTACTATAATAAGGTCACACATTATTATAAATTTATAATGTTAGCACTAGCAAAAAAAAATTCTTATTATTTTATAATGATGTCCACCATGCCTTTGTTTCCTCCTCTCTTCTTGAAACCCCAGGTGATGAAATAATAATAAAAGGAAAAAATGATATAAAAACTTCATTACTTGGCCCTCTCTATAGTTAAATCCATAATTGTCTTTACTTTAATAATTATTCCCCCTTTTTTTAGTAAAGTGACAGGTTACTAGGTTAGTATGACATAATTGCAATTCAATAGAAAAAATAATGTCCAATTTCATGATTTCAAAAACATGTTATCCTAATTTAGAGTTCAGACTTCAGAGACTAAAGGGTAAATTTTTTTGCCAAAGTTTCAAAAGAGCACCTAAAAAATGAAACATACCAAAGGAGCAAAGGTGCAGCCACCTAAAAGGAAATAAAATTACCCAAGGTAATAATATATACACAAGTGAAAGACACAACAATGGTTATATAGAAGAAATATATTAATCTACAAATAGGAGGCAGGAGGTTTTATTAAATAACTAAATAACTCTTGTAGTTGTGTACATTGAGTATATCTCTCTACCTTCAATATATCACTCTACATTGAATGTATCTCTCACTATATTGAAAATGTGTAATAAGACATCTTTATTTATAATACTAACAACCAAAGTAAGCTATGACTACGAACCTACCTAACTAACAAATCATAATTAAACATAAATAAGTAAATACCATAAATAACAAATCCTAAACTAGTAAGGAATCATACTCTTGGTTTATTTCCTACATAGCCTTCCTTAAACCAAGATCTTCAAATGTGACCATGCCTAACATCTTCTTCAACTTTCTGAAATATGTAGCATCAACAAAATCGTGTGTCCCATCGTTGGTCAACTTCAAATTCTCTTCAACAGAATTCAAGATCGATTTGACTTTCTTCATATTTAATATTTTGAAAATATCATGATCATGTTTTTTCCTTTTACTCGTATTCTTGAATAATTATTCTTGCCTTAAAATTGTTTGCTTCTCCAATTGATTTGTACTTGATCTTGCATGTTCATTCAACTTCAGTTGCTTGTATATGTGGTAGAGTATGATCTTCAACAAATAATTTTTCATTCTCTTTAAAACTTATAATTTTGAATAATGATTCAGAGTTGATTGTATCTTCACTATTCATAGTCATACACTTCAATTGCGGATCTAGAACTTCAATTGTTTTTGCTTCAATTTTGAATAAATCATCAAAAACTTGCTTTTGGTGAACACTTTTACTTCTTTTATTACTACCTTTATCTTCAAAAGCTTCAACTATTTTTTCTTGTGAGACAATAGTTAATATTTCTATTTCTTTTTCAATAGTTTCACTTTGCATAGACCAATCATGTCTACTACATGTCTCACGACTTAAATTACTAGTCTCTATTGAAACAACATTAGTTTCAATCAAATTTTCTTTTTTATTCACTCCAAAATTTATTGACTTATTAGAATGCCCACTATTGAAGTCTTCTTTGCAATTAAAGTCATCTATACCACAATGATATTTATCTCTACCTTTCCTTTCGTTTTCCAAAATATTTAAACTTTTGTCTTCTTCATATATTTATGTCAGATTCGATGATTCTTTTTTTTCTTTTAATTGATTATCCTTTCTTTGGTCTTCTTCATTTATTTTTATCAAACTCAATGTATCTTCTTTATCATCCTTTCTTTGGTGTTTCCCCTCCACTATCACATTTCTATTTCCTCGTCCTCTACCTCTGAAATTTTGACATCTTTAATTTGTCTTAACCCAATTTGATATCTCTTTTTTTGACTTAGGTTGACTCACATTTGTTTGCAACGCTTCATCAAATGTTTCTATCATCTGTTGATTCAGGCACATCTCATATGTCACCAGTTCACCTTCTAGATCATCAAGCTTTAAGGTATTCAGATTTCGGATAGACTCAACAGTCTTTTTGATATGAAACTCTAAACTGAGAGAATTTAATATTTTTTTAATAACTTTAACTTATTATAATACTTCTCCATTGATTCTTAGACCATCGACAATTTCTTTGAATCTCGTAAAGAAATTTTTGATTGATTCTGTTGGTTTCATATGCGCCAACTCAAGCTATTTCCGAAGTTCTTGAAGTTTCTCTCTCTTCACATCCGTAACACGTCAATATGTTTTTGTTAAAATTGTCCAAGCCTCCTTTGCTGACTTAGCATGTAAAATTTATTATATACATGCAATTCGACCTTTCTATCAAGGTAAAACTATGCCTTATAATCCAATTTTCTACTTTTCTTCAATTGTTTTGCAAATTCACCAATCAATATTGTGCCCTCTGGGGCATCCACGAATCCAATATCAATAACGGACTATATTCCAACAGTTTTGAAAAAATTCTTCATTTGTTGATACTAACTCTCAAAATTATTTATACCATCAAACACAAAAATGGGATATTCAGGAAAATATGGAATACTCATATTCTTTTATATATGTCAGATCTCACATGAGGCTTTAATAGAATCTCACACAAGGCTTTTATCAGGATCTCACACAAGACTTTTATAAGGATCTCACACAAGCTCTGATACCAATTTGAAGGAAATAAAATTACTCGGGGTAATCAAGTGAAAGACTCAACAATGGTTATATAGAAGAAACTTATTAATCTACAAATAGGAGGTAGGAGACTTTATTAAATAACTCTTGTATTTTTGTACATTGAGTATATCTCTCTACATTCAATATATCACTCTATATTGAATGTATCTCTCACTACATTGAAAATATGTAATAAGACACCCCTATTTATAATACTAACAACCAAAGTAAACTAGGACTAGAAACCTACCTAACTAACAAATCCTAATTAAACATAAATAAGTAAATACCATAAATAACAAATCCTAAACTAGTAAGGAATCCTAAACTACTTAGGAATCCTACTCTTGGTTTATTTCCTACATACCCCATGCCTTACTAGGGTTGCGTATTGATTGGTTCAGTTTTGAAGTTTATCGGTTTGATTTATTGTTTATCAGTTTGTGGAGATGCTAAACCGTTATAGAACCATTAAGATATTGGCTTATCAGTTATTGGTTTATCGGTTATTGATCGTTATCGATTCAGTTATCGCTTTAACCGTTAAGATTTAACACAAAAAATCATTGAAAATCACTTGGAAATAAGGTGATAAACCAAATGAACCATGCACACGAGTTCACAAATTACATCTTGCTCAAAAGAAAACACTTTTACATTGTAGAGTAACCAAGAGTTTGAGACAGCAAAAAAAAAGTAGGAAACTAAACTTTAAGTCAAGAATTTAAATACAAAATGGTATAAATTTAATTATTTAATTTTGTATCGGGTTATCGGTTAACCCGTTAAGAAAAACCTCAAACCGTTAAGAACCGATAATCCGATAACAAGAAAAAATTAAAACCATTATCAAAACTGTTAAATCAATAACCCATTATCAATAAATCAACAACTTTTTTCAATTTGAATTATCGATTTTGATTTGATTTTGAATAACCTACGCCTTACCCTTAACATTTTAAAGACTGTTAAATATTAAGAGGAAGGCGCGTGTGGGGCCACACATTATAAGACACGGTCTCCCACTTTCTTTTCACAGCCCCCACGCTACCCCAACCCTCCAAAGTGACAGAAAAAACTTTTTTTAATTAATAATTTGCTCGTGTGTTGCTAAGAAATATAATCTCCTCATTGGTATTACTCAAGATTTACTGATTAATTTATTTCATGATAATATAAATATCTATTATATAAAAGTGGTACTTCAATTTACAGAAATTCAGCAAACTTAAATAATAGAGCAAATCACACATTGTGTAATTCCATTTTTGCTTTTGAGACGGCCTCGAAATTTATAGCTTATAATTTGGGTCTCAATTAGTGTAGACATGCTTATTTGTAAAGGAAGTCTATGTTCGAAAGATCACTATCATTTGAAGAAAAAATAAGAGTCCACAAATTTTTAACTGAATTCTTGCGCGAAAAAGAAAATGTAAAGAGCTAGAATTAGAAAGAGTGATTTTTGGAAATAATGAAAATCTGGAAAATTTGACAAAAGTTAAGAATGAGTTTTGGGTCAACTTCAAACAACCATAACTCCTAGTTCAGGATGAGTTAGGTGTGTTTTCAGATACCGTAGGAAATATCTTTGAATTATCTTTCCAACACCGCCAAGTTTGCTCAATTCCGAGTTCGTATGAGTGAGATATGCCCACTTGAAGTTGGACTGTTTGGATAAGGAAAGTCTAATCCGGATTTTGGAAGGGTAGTTTGGTCTTTTCCTTACCCAATTATTTTATTTCAATTTTAGGAGTTTAATTGAGGTCTAATCAGAATTAGATCAGTTTAGACAATTGGGAATTTACGCTTTCAGTAATTCAGTATGCTTATGGTATGCCAGACGCAGGGTTAGCTTGGGGTCACTTGTGATCCTAGGTCCCGTGTTACGTCAAGGGGGTAGCCTCGGGGAGTGACAGGAAAGATAAAACAAGAACAAGATAAAAGCGGAAAACTTATTCATTCTAAAATAACCCCAAAACCTGATTATCATGTGTACTAGCCACTAAAGTAAATATAGTATCGAAAGATAAATACGAGTTTCAATGGTTTTTTTTCTAAAGTAGAACAAAACATAAACTAAAGGAACAAGAGGGCCTGCCGGAATGACAAGCAACTACCTCTCAAAATCCTTGACAAGCCTCGAAATCAGAAGAAGAATAAGGAGATCACACGGGTGTGGGCTCGGAACCTACACAAATGTAGAAGCAAGGGGTGAGTGTCAATAACACAATACCCAACAAGCAACCTATTAAACAAAGCAGCTAGCTAGAAATTGAATACCCATTTCACTTCAATCGAACCTCCTCAAACTATAACCTGCACAGAAATCAGCCCAACCTAACAGTTCTACAATGCAAAACTCACAAGACTCAATAATCACAATTCAATAACCAACATGAATCAAGTAAGTCCATCTAAATGTCAAGTAGATGAATCACACGTAACAAGTGCATCAATCATAATTAACAAGTAAGTCACACATAAGGATCAAAATGCATCAAATCAAAATAATCAATTTTCACCAGAACCATTTTCCATCGACAAAATATTACTAGCCGAAATAATTTCCCATCGGCTTTATATCAAATCACTAGCTGGCTTTCCACATTCATGCTATCAAACATTTCATCAATCAAACGATAAGGTTCATAACAAGGCAATTCACATAATCATGATCATCATATAGCCTTTTCATTTCAACCCTTTTTTTTTATTCATTAACATGTATCAAGTGGACAATTAACCCTTCACCTCATCCCCATTACTCCCAACACACAAACAATGAAGGAAATACACGAATTCTACTAGAATATAAAATTTAGGAGATCACTTGCCTTAAATTAATCAATTAATCACTCCAAGAGTTGAGTCTTCTCCTTCCGACCAATGTCCAAAGCCACACAATCTATAAAAATCAAGTATTCACAATAAATTTTCGGAAACAACAATATCCATGTCAATTTCTTTGATAAATGGATCAATCAACTCAAAACCCTATTTCAAAAAGAAGGTTTGAATCTGAAAATTGACACTTGAAAACATTATTCAAGACCTAAGGAACTCATTGGTGAAAATTATTTTGAAAAAGGACTCAAAATTAGTTCACAATCTCCATTTGAGTTTAGAACCTGAGTTCTTAAAAATTCTTGCTATTTACTAATCAAAGTCCCAAAATTTGATGATAGAATTCATAAATAATCAAAGGAAAATGAAGTTTTAGGATCATAAAAGCTTACCAAATGATTTAACACAAGAAATCCTTTCAAAAATCGCCACCAAGGATTTCCCAAGCCTAAAAATGGATAATGCGGCTTAGATCCCGAAATTTGCAAGTCAAAAGCCACCTCTGATGTCGCAAAAGTTGCCATGGATTTGCAAAAGAGAACCCCGGATAAAAATCTGGCGCTCGCGATTGCGAACAGACCTTCGCTTAAGAGAAGGTCGCAATTACGACACCTCACTTTGCGATCACGAAGGTCAACGAGATTAATCTCTCACGAACACGATCCATCCTTCGCGAATGCGATGCTCGCTCAAGAGAGCATCCCATCGCTAATGCGAAGTATATAGACACCAGAAAAATCAGCAAAACTCCCCAAACATCGAAAGGACCCTCAGAATTCATTTGAAACTTCATGCACACAAATTATATATGCAAATCAATCATACTCGACGTTTCGGACTAAATGGAACCTTCAAAACATGAATCTGAGGTCTCCTTAACTCAAAATCCGTGAAAATCTTAAGAAACTAATTCAATACCTAACAAGGCTAAAACAAACTCGGGACCTCTCAAAAATCAACCAAGACCTCAGCTAGGCCTAAAATCATCCTCCAAATCTAATAGAACTTTTCAGAATTCTAATTCAGACATCCGAACCCCGAACGTTGACCAAAGTCAACCCAAAGGCTAAATTCTCATAATTTCACAACTTTGGACCTCAAATCTGTAAAAAGACTCCGAATCTGAAACTGACAGAATTTTATTTTGACTCTCAAAACTCCAAAAGACACCGAAATCCACTTTCTTAACAATATTAGCCTTTCAAACTCAAAACTTACAAAATCTCAACTTTGAATGCAAAGTTCGAAACCAACTTTCAAAACTCAATTATAAAAGACTCGGGGGTCAATACCGGGAGGGGCAAAATGATCAATTCATAAAACTTTCCAAAAATAACCGACCAGGTCATTACATTATCCTCCACTAAAACTCATGTTCGTTCTTGCAAATAAAGCAAAAGAAGGTACATGAAGCCTAAAAAAGATGAGGATATCAGGTACACATATTTGACTTTGTCTCCCAAGTCGCCTTACCAACTGAACAGTGCTTCCACTGCACCTTCACTGAAGCAATCTCCTTGGCTCTAAGCTTCTGGACCTGCATATCCAAAATGGCTATAAGCTCCTCCTCAAAACATAAGTCTGGATCCAACTCAACTGAATCAAGAGAAATTATATGAGACTCATTCTGCACGTACTTTCGAAGCATGGAAACATGAAACACGGGATGCACAACTGGCAAACTAGGTGCCAAACCCAGCTTATAGGCCACCTCTCCCACACGACTCAAAATCTCAAAAGGTCCAATGAATCTAGGGCTAAGCTTTCCCTTATTTTCGAACCTCATCACACCATTCATGGGTGACACTCGGAGCCAAACCTGATCACCCTCTATGAACACTAGAGCTCGAACTCTCTAATATGCATAACTCTTCTGTCGACTCTGGGCTGTCAATAGTCTACCCTAGATCATACGAACCTGCTCCATAGCATCTTTAAGTAAGTCTCTATCTAGTGAATCCATTTCAGCTGAATCAAATCATCTGATTGGAGATCTACACGCCTGCCACACAACGCCTTAAAAAAGGCCATCTGAATACTGGAATGATAAATGTTGTTGTAGTCAAACTCTGCTAAGGGTAAATGTCGATACCATTTAACACCAAAATTGATCACACAAGCTCGGAGCATGTCCTCAAACACCTGAATGGTCAGCTTGGACTGACCATCTGTGTGAATATGAAAAGATGTACTCATATCTAACAGAGTACCCAAACATGCTGCAAAGCATTCTAGATATGGGAAGTGAACAAATAGCCTCAATCAAAGACAATAGAAATTGGGACTTCATGTAGTCGCACAATCTGAATGATATAAAGCTCAGCTAACTTCTCTGATGTATACTTCACCCAAACTGAGATAACATGGGCACACTTGGTCAACCTGTCAATAACCACCCAAATAGAGTCAAAACCACCCATAGTGGTATGTAGTCCCACAACAAAGTCCATAGTGATCCGTTCCCACTTCTAAGTTGGAATAGACATCCTGTGAGATATACCTCTAGGCCGTTGGTGCTCACACTTGACAAGTCAAATACCTCGAAACAAAATTTGTAATATCTCTCTTCATACCACACCACCAATAGTGCTGGCTCAGATTGTTATACATCTTTGTCGCCCCCGAATGGATAAATATTAGGAATAATGGGTCTCCTCAAGAATCAATCTAATCAACTCTCCAACCTTGGGCACACAGACCCAAAAATGGACGTGATGACACTTGTATATTCCCACCAAGACAAGTCAACCTCAACCCAACAAAATGAACGAAAGCGGAAAGATAAAACAAGAACAAGAGAACAACGAAAAACTTATTCATTCTAAAATAACTTCAAAACCTAGTCACGTGTATAAGTCACTAAAGTGAAATAGAATTCGAAAGATAAATACAAGTCTCAATGTCTTTGTTTCTCAAGTAGAATAAAGCATAAAGTTAAGGAACAAGAGGGTCTGCTGGAATGACAAGCAACTACCTCTCAAAATCCTTGACAAGCCTCAAAATCAGAAGAAGATGAAGAAGGAGATCACACGTGACCGTGCTCGGAACCTGCATGAGTGTATAAGCAAGGGGTGAGTACGAACAACACGGTACCGAGCACACAACCTACTAAACAATGCAGCTATCTAGAAATTGAATACCCCATTCACTCCAACCGAACCTCCTCAAACTATAATTAACCTGCACATAAATAAGTCCAACCTAACAGTTATACAATGCATAACTCACAAGGCTCAATAATCAGTGTTCAATAGTCACAATTCAATAACCAACACGAATCAAGTAAGTCAATTTCAATGTCAAGTAGATGAATCACACGTAACAAGCGCATCAATCATAAGTAACAAGTAAGTCACACATAAGAATCAAAATGCATCAAATCACAAAAATCAATCTCTCGCTGAAATTATTTCTCACCGGCACAATATCACAAGCCGAAATCATTTCTCATCGACTTTATGTCAAATCACTAGCAAGAATAATTTTCCATTAGCTTTATATATTAATTCACTGCCCGAAAATGACCTCGACATCACAAACACTTGTCAGAAATGACCTCAATATAATAGCACTCGCTAGCAATGACCTCGACATCATAAACACTTGCCGGAAATGACCTCGACATCATAACACTCACCGACAATGACCTCAACATCATAAACACTTATCGAAAATGACCTCGGCATCATTACCATCACGGTGTCCAATAATTAATGTACACACGCAATATCACACCACATGAAAGAGATAACAATTCATGCAAAAGAAGTCCATATTCATGCTATCAAGCATTTCATCAATCAAACGATAAGGGTCACAATAAGACAATTCACATAATCATGATCATCACATAGCTTTTTCATTTCAACCATTTTTTAATCCATTAAGAGTTATCAAGTGGACAATTAACCCTTCACCTCATCTCCATTACTCCTAACACACAAACAACGAAGGAAGTACACGAATTCTATCGGATTACAAGGTTTAGGAGATCACTTGCCTTAAATCAATCAATTAATCACTCCAAGCGTTGAATCTTTCCTTTCCGACCAATGTCCAAAGCTACACAATCTATAAAAGTCAAGTATTCAGAATAAATTTCCAGAAAAAACAATACTCACGTCAATTTGTTTGATAAATAGCTCAATTAATTCAAAACCCAATTTCAGAAAGAAGGTTTGAATCCGAAAATCGACAGTTACAAACATCACTCAAGGCCTTAAGAACTCATTGGTAAAAATCATTTTGAAAAAAGAGTCTAAATCAGTTCACAATCTCCTTTTCAGTTTAGAACTTCAAATCTTGAAAAACCTTGTTATTTACCAATCAAAATCCCAAATTTTGATGTTAAAATTCATTAATAATCAAAGGAAAATGAAGTTTTAGGATCATAAAAGCGTACCCAAATGATTTAGCACAAGAAATTCTTTCAAAAATCACTACCAAGGATTTCCCAAGCTAAAAATGGAAAATAGGGCTTAAACCCCGAAATTTGCATGTCAAAACCCCTCCTCTGATGTTGCAAAAGAGGCCATGGGTTCACAAAAGCGAACCTAGGATAAAAATCCGTCCTTCGCGATTACGAACATACCTTCGTTTAAGCGAAGGTCGCGATCGCGACACCTCACTTCGCGATCGCGATGCTCTGCGGGACTGACCTCTCGCGAAGGCGACCCATCCTTCGCGAAAGCGATGCTCGCTTAAGGGAGCAGTCCATCACTGACGTGAAGTACGTCGACACCAGAATAATCAACCAACTCCCCAAACATCGAAAGGAACCTCTGAATTCTTTCGGAATCCCGTGCACACAAACCATATATGCAAATCAATCATACTCGACGTTTCGGGCTCAATGAAACCATCAAAATACGAATTTGGGATATCCTTGACCCGACACCCGTGAAAACCACAAGAAACTAACTCAACGCCTAAAAAGGCTAAAAAAAAAATCGGGATCTCTCAAAAATCAACCATGACCTCACCTAAGCCTAAAATCATCCCTCGAATCCAATGGAACTCTCAAAATTCTGATCTGAGCATTTGAACCTCGAATGTTGACCAAAGTCAACCAAATGCTAAATTTCCACAATTTCACAACTTAGGACCTCAAATCCTCAAAAAGACTCCGAATCTAAATCTGAAAACTCTCACAGATTAGAACCTACATTCCGGGACTGATGGAATTCCATTCCGACACTCAAAACTCCAAAAGACACCGAAAACTACTTTGTTAATAATATTAATCTTTCAAACTCAAAACTTACTAAATTCTCAACTTTGAACTCAAAGTACTAAACCAACTTTCAAAACTCATTCATAGAAGACCCGGGATCGATATTGGGAATGGCAAAACGATCAATTCACGAAACTTTCCATCATTACATAGATGAACAATGAAGTTTTTCTTAGTTAATTGTTAGGCGAATTAGAAGAGTTTAAGTGGATCAATAAATTAAATTGAAAAAGAAGTATCATATAAGCGCCACACAATTAAGGTGGGACATGAGAATTAAATGCACAAGGGTAAATATGACTTTTTCTTAAGCACAAAGGCTTTACGTGTGAAAACTAGGACATATCATCATCACTAACTATAAAAGTAAGATGTCAACTAATTTTATCATCTTTTACATACAGAAATGCGAAATGAATAAAATAAGTCTTGTCATTGATTAGTTAGGGCGTACCTATTGGACTAAATGCCAAGTAGCAATAAGTAGGATTAATTTGAAGCAACTTACCAAAATTGGGTTCCTCTAGAGCTGTCCTCCCTTTGTCATTCATGCCAAAACCCACTAAAGGAACATGCACCTAGGGGTATCTAGCATGCAAAGGGAACATCTTTTGTCAAACATAGGTGGCTACGTACATTATGTTCCTATTCCCACCATAACTTTGTGTCAGTATGGACGGCGCCTGGTTAGATTGCGTGTAATTGGACTATTTGTCGAAAATTTATCATCCAGCATAAGTATCAATAACTTTGTGTTATCTCGAATAGCAAATCAGAAATAATAAAAAATGAAATGAAAAGAAAATAAAAGAACTATCTGAGTTCATATAATCCACCGTGTGCCCATAAAAATTTTAATCTCCTCAAGTAATCACCGTGTGCCCATAAAAAATTTAATCTCCCAAGATAAAACGGATTAACCATTAAAGAAGTAGTGGTACCTCAAACTTCGATAATTTTAACGAACTCAAAAAAGATAGCAACGAAATCACACACACAGACATGATTGATCGATTTTGTTTTGTAAGAAATGTATGCAAAAGAAGGGATGAATTCAATTCAATACAAATAAATAAGAGAAAACCTCTCTATTTATAACTAACAAAGGGTAGTATGAAAATGTGTTAATTGTGCCTTATCGAAAATGTCACAACTCCTTCGAAAAGTGACAACCTTTCAGAAAGGTCACAACCCTTTGGAAAAGGTATAACCTTTCGAATGATCACAATCCTTTAGAAAAGACACAACCTTTTGTAAAATTCACAATCCTTCATAAAAATTACAATCATTTAGGATAGTCAATCCTTCACTTCCTATTCACACCTTTAAAATCCAACACTCTGTACATAAAAAGTTAGGTATATAGTGAAGAAAACAGAAAATTTCCTTTCATTTTTTTTGTTTGATGCATAGTAAGCTTATCTATCGAGTGTCTCCTCCTTAGATGAATTAAAATCCTTTTTGCATCACCAGGTAAGATAAAGTGAGAAATTAAAAGTACCATCCAAATTACTAAACAAGACAATTTGATCTCAACATTTACCGATAAGATTGTTAATACATAATTAATTAAGGTTAATGCATAAGTGCTCCTTTTTTAATATTTGATTACTCGAAATGTGTCATTTTTTTGGGATCAACTAAAAAAGAAAGTAAATCATATAAACTGGAACAAATGGAGTAACTATTAAGGGCACATCTTTTGTCAAACATAGCAGGCAACATTTTTATGTTTTCCACCATAACTTTTTTGGCCAATATGGACGATCACTACATCAAAAATAATCTTTAGCGGTAATTAATTAACGACAATAGTTCAATTGCCGCGAAATATGTATTTTTAGCGGCAATTAACACTCTTTGTATATGTTCCTAAAGCTTTTAGTGACATTGGATCTAATGACACTTAATTAATGCCGGTAAAAACTTTAGCACTCTTTATTAATGTGTCTATTTATTGCCCCTAAAAGTTGTCTTTGTTATAGTGGATGTCCGGTTAAATTGTGTACACTTGAATGATTTATTAAATATTATTTTTTTATTCAATTTAATGTGATATAGTTTGACTGAACACGAAATTTAAAAATATAAAAGACTGTAATATTCTAATACTATCTTAAAATAAATGAATTATTAAATAGAATAGTACATCTTTCTAACTTTTTTGTCAAATAGGTTTTTATAGTGTTGGTAAATATTTGTTAAAGAATGAAATATATTATTCCTTTTGAAATTGAATAAAAAAAAGAGTATATCAAATAAATTGAAACAGAAGATTCCTTGTTATTTCACACAAATATTGCCAAAGATTAGGTATAAAAGAGAAATTATCTAAACATATTTTTGTTTGATACAAAATTTTCTACCATATTATATACAGATAATTACTCTCCATCAGTTGGGGCACCAATGCTATCAATATTATACATATTTTATCTTCTTAACCAATTGGGCCGCTTTATGTACAACTTAAATGTTCGGGGAACTATATAAATAAGTCGCAAAATATAAAATAATTATAATTTTATAGTCTCATCTAAACTAATTCAGTAAATAAATATTGATCCAAAATAAATTATAGTTTATGCCCTTTTATAATTTAGGCCAAATCTTCCTTCAATCGGCCCTTTAAATTTAGGCTTAATTTCGCCTCGGTCTTTTAGAATTTAAGCTCAATTCACCACAAAAAAATAACAGAATTTAAGTTCAATTCACCCCAATTCAATAAAAAGTACCATCACATAGTGTAAAGAGTAAATTACATCCTATTCCTATTTTTTTCTAATTACAATAATCCCTTAAAATTTGTACCTTCCGGATACATAAGTCACCATCCGGATACATTAATTCTAATACAAGAAAAATCTTTTTGTTGCGCTAAAAAGGGAATAAACTCTGAAAATTAATTAAATCCCATAAATTAAGCTTATGTTTCTTCTTACTCTCAATCATACAGAGGCAAATCCTAATAGAACGAAGAAATTTAAAATTTAAAATTGCTCCCCGTTCAACGAAGAAACCTTTCAGATTTGATTCAAAAACTTTTGTCGAAATTTTAGGCAAGCGAGGTGAGTTATGAAGGATACAAAAGTGATGGAATTGTTGTTGGACAAACGATATCCTTTTGAATCTTCAAGTTCATCGAAGATCCTTTCAATTTTGATTCAAGATTATCAAAAACTAGAGAACTTGGCCGCGCTTCGCGCGATCATTAAAAATTAAATATTTACTCTATTGTTTAATCGTAATATTATTGTTTGTTTTAATAATGTGAAGATTGTGAAAAAAATAAAGCTTGACAAATTTTACATCTATTAAATGAGGAAGAATATATTTTTTATCAAATAAGTTAAAATATATTTGCTAATAACAAATTCTTCCATTGCATGAAGTTGATTCTTTAATATACAATATATATTTCGGTGTTCTATTCTCCTTAAATGTCTAAGAAATATCTCATAATGTGAAATAACACCGTAATACTAAACAAATGCATCAGCAAGTGAAATTTATATTAAAAAATATATTGAATAATGACGTACTAATATCTTAATAGAATTTCCTATCCATTTAAAAAAAAAAATACTTCACCCTTTCAATTTCGTTATATCTTCTTATTTAGTAGAAGAATCATCATTTATTATATTCTACTCCACCTTAATTTGTACCATCAGAGTTTAAGAATAAACATTAAATTTTAAATCGAAATAAAAAATCATTGAAAAATGACAGAAAAAATATGAAAATCAAAATATGGTGCAAGAAAAGCTTTTTCACAATAATTTCTTTTGAAATATATTGATAACAATTAAAATAGAGTTGTTATTTTATCATTAAAATTAAGTTTGATTGAATTGAATTAGTAGAATGGGAAAAAAATATTAAACTAATAACCTTTTAATATTATTAAATGCATTTTCTTTTTAATTGAGTAGTAGATCAAAAGTTCCGAATTAGAATATTAAAATAATATCTTACTCTCTCCTTAATTATTATGGTATTGCAAACATTTAATTTCCTTAAATGGTGATTCATTTTCCATTTACAGCTATATTCAATTAATTTCTAATGTATTGAATGTGGTTATCGAATATTGAAATAATATTTTTATCTTTCCTTAATCATAATAAAATTATAATTTAACCTTTATTTTTCTGAAATGATAATTTTCTTTTAATTCTGAGAACATATTGCTTACTATATTGAATGTAATTATAATAAAACATATCGTATTTAGTATGACAAAATAACCCAAAAAATTGAGAAATTAGATAAATAGTAATCTTAGCTTCTAAGAAATGTCACATCATCGTTTACATATCCCACTTTATATATATAAAAGAGTAAAAAAGAAAATAAAAAAGTTAAAAAAGAAAAAATAAGTGATTTAAGAAAATTATATAAATAACAGTAATGATGAGATGAAGATTAAGGAAAGAAGTGAAATAAATTAGTAGTATTGATGCTGATAAAATTTAAATAAATCATTTTTTATATTTTATAAATTTTTAACATAAAATTTCCAATCTATTAAAATTAAAAATAAATGCTAAAAATAAAAATAAAAATAAAATCGTGAATTAGTAGAATGAGAAAAAAATTATTAAACTAATAACCTTTTAATATTATTTAATGCATTTTCTTTTTAATTGAGTAGTAGATCAAAAGTTCCGAAATAGAATATTAAAATAATATCTTACGCTCTCCTTAATTATTATGGAATTGCAAACATTTATTTTCCTTAAATGGTGATTCATTTTCCATTTACAGCTATATTCAATTAATTTCTAATGTACTGAATGTGGTTATGGGATATTGAAATAATATCTTTTATCTTTCCTTAATCATAATAAAATTATAATTTAACCTTTATTTTTCTGAAATGATAATTTTCTTTTAATTCCTAAAGCATATTGCTTACTATATTGAATGTAATTATAATAAAACATATCGTATTTAGTATGATAAAAGAATCCAAAAATTTGAGAAATTAAATAAATAGTAATCTTAGCTTCTAAGAAATGTCACATCATCATTTACATATCCAACTTTATATATATAAAAGAATAAAAAAAAAAGAAAATAAAAGAGTTAAAAAGGAAAAAATAAGTGATTTAAGAAATTATATAAATAACATTAATGATAAGATGAAGATTAAGGAAAGAGGTGAAATAAAATAGTAATATTGATGATGATAAAAGTTAAATAAATCATTTTTTATATTTTATAAAATTTTAACATAAAATTTCCAATCTTTTAAAATTAAAAATAAATGCTAAAATAAAAATAAAAATCGAGGCAACAATTATTTAAAAATAATGATTCCTTAAATGGTGATTCCTTTTCCATTTATCTTTCCTTAATCATAATAAAATTATAATTTAACCTTTATTTCTGTGAAATGATAATTTTCTTTTCATTCATACAACATATTAATTAGTATATTGAATGTAATTATAATAAAACATGTTGTATTTAGTATGATAAAAGAATACAAAAATTTGAGAAATTAGATAAATAGTAATCCAAGCTTCTAAAAAATGTCACATCATGTAAAATGAAGATTATCTTATATAACAAAATGATATAAATTAAATTAATGATGAAATAAAGATTAAGGAAAGAAGTAAAAGAAATTAATAATAATATTGATGATGATAGGAGTTAAATAAATCATTTTTATATTTTATAAATTTTCAATATAAAATTTTCAGTCTTTTAAAATTAAAAAATGCTTAAAAAATAAAACTAAAAATAAAATCGAGGCAACAATTATTTTAAGGAAAAAATAACAAAAAATTTCAGAACACATTGAAAAGAATAAATAGATATCTATTGCTAAGAAGGGTGTCACCCCACATTTTCTATTTTAACTTTATTATTACATATAGATAGAAACTTTAATAAGAAGACTGATCCAAAAATTTTAAAAATGACAAATCATTTATGTAAAAATACATATGTAATTCTTATAAATTTATAATAACTAATTTCTTGAAATAAATAATTAAAAGGAAGAAAAAAAGTAATTAAGAAAATAATATATATAACACTAATTATGAGATTAATAGCATTGATGAGGAAAGGAACTAAATATGATCATCTTTTTAAATTCTTTTTTTTAGAAAATATATATAAACTTTAATTAAAGATAAATAAGAAAAAAAAACTTTAATTAAAGATAAATAAGAAAAAAAAAACTTTAATTAAAGATACAAAAAATTTAAGACAAAATAAAAGAAGAAAGAAATTAGAAGAATAATGAGGTTGAAAGAAATAATATCTAATTTTCTCTCTTTTCAAATCACAAAATAATTTTTTGCTTATTCTCCTCCTAATTTGATACGAATTTCACAAATAGATTGATTTTTTCTCCAAATAATTCTTCTTACCCTTTGAAACACTAATCAACCTTCCTATAAATTTCTCAACCAAAATGAATTTTCTCTCCTTGTAGGAGGAATAAACGTTCTTTCAAAAAGTCTTTCATTTTGAAGAGAAATTTTTGTTACATGATATCTTTCTTTACATCAATATATTCACAAGAATCATGATATATTCTATCTTTCTCTTTTGTTAAAAAAATCACATGACCTAGAAATTTGATGGACATCTTAGCGACAGAAGTTGATACCATATATTCATCATCATCGTCAGAAGAACAGCCAAAGTAAAGAAATTTGTTCTTGTTTGTTACATATGCTCAAATATTTTTATTTTATAGGCTAAACAAATATAAACAGTTATGAAAAATGAATAGTTTTTTATCTTTTCATCTTCCATTTACTTAAATCTATATTAGTTTAATGGATGTTATAAAGGGCATAATTAATTGGGTATGACATAAATACTTTCAGTTTTTTTTAAAATACATATCAAAAATACAAAACAAAGATAAAATGTCCAAAAAAGAAGAAAAAAAATATAAAAAAAATGCTGGTCATAGAAAGGCGCCACATCAGATTGATATATATATATATAGATTTTGAGATTCAAGATTCTTTCTTCTCCCAGTTTAGCGAAGATCCTTTCAATTTTGAGATTCAAAATTCTTCTCCTAGTTTATTGAATATCCTTTCAATTTTGATTCAAAATTGTCAAAAAAATTGAGAAGATACATCATGAATATATTTGCTACTTAGCATTTTGCTATTTATGTATCTTGTTTAAATTGATAAGTATTGTATTTATACTAGATACATTAAATAAATAATTATTGCCCAACCGCTAATAAGATTAATTTATTAAAATACACCTATAATTGAAGTTTTCTTAAGAAAGTGTCAGATCAAGATGAGCCAAGTAATACGAATGCATTATATATTTAAGTTGCGAGTTTATATCTATTGTTTGCTGCGGTTTTTGTGAATTTTTACACATAATTTTAAAAATCTTGTCAAAATCGTTTCTTGTTTTTTTGGGTAAAAACAATAGATCATACATATAGTTAAAGCGAAGAGGGGCTATTGTAGGCAACAACCGAGTTCGCTGCATGGTCACTTAAGTAGCTATTACAAATAAAAGTTTTTCTCAAAAACATAGTTCCAACGATTTTTGCCCAAACATACTTGGAAGCAAATATTGGTGGAACTATCAAAATGGTATAGGCTCCAAAAGTATTGCATTTTTCTCCATCTTTGTTGAGAAGATCCGCTACTCTATTCTGCTCCCTGAATACATGCGTCACTAGTGCCTCCCTCAGCCTCTAAATCGATGACATGCACTCAAAAATAATGTTAGCATATAGAAGATTGTCATATTTTAACATGTCCATTACTACCATGGAATATAGGTTAATCCTAGCGGTGCTAAGTTATGGTCACATGCTAACTAGAGTCATAATCTGAGAGCTAGAAGCTCTGCCAATGTGGGGTTGTCGTGGGTTGTTTTGCTCATGAATCCAAGAACCCTATCTTATTTGTGGTTTCTGATGACTCCTTCCAGACCCCCATTTCCTTGGCTATTCTTGGTAGCTCTATCAGTGTTCAATTTGAATTTCCCTGGTGGTGGAGGCTCCCATTTAACAGATATGGTGGTATGGTGGCTAGTAGGATGAGTGGGAGGTCTAATGAGAAGGTGGTATTTAGTGGCTTGGTTAAAAACATGTCTGAAAGAGATATTATATATTCTTCTTCCAATTGAAGAGGTCATCATTTCTTTGAGTCCAAATATTTCAAAAGCAGAATGATAGCATTACCTCCCATGATAAGAGGTCATTGTAAGGCTTACTTGCCAACCAAAGTTGTTCCAGTTCTCACTAGAGAGATCGGGTTGGGTGATACCATGATGTGGGGTGTTATTAGCATTAACAATTCCCCAGAAACTTGTCGAATTGGTGCATTTAAAGAAGACGTGTTTGATATCTTTCTTCAACTGTGGCCACAGAGGTTGCAATTTGGGTTTACATATAACCCAATCCTGCTAAAATATTGTGCAATGGGAAGTTTTCCATGGTGCATAAGCCAAAGGAAGGTTTTGACCTTTTTAGGACCATGAATCTTCCAGATCCAGTCAAAGATCTTATTGGTGCAGTTGATACCAGGAGGTAGGGACTTTGGATGGGGGTATAACCACTTCTTGAAGAGAATTTACCATTGTTAGTTAAGTCCCACACAAGGTTATCCTCTCTGTCGCAATCAGGTCATACCTTTATTGTTCCAATCCTAAATTTTATCACATCAGATACATCGAAAGACCAGAAAGGTCCCATCTACCATTTCTCCAGAAGTTATTAATAATAGTCATTTCCTTTTTAATACTCAAGGGTCTATGTATCATGCTTCTAATTGTGTCGTGATTGAGGATTCATCTATCAATAAGGAAATTAACCTTATTCCTTCTGAAGTCTGTCTATCTATGATCTTTCCATTCATCTAGGACACATTTTCAAGTTCTTGAGACATTGTATTTCCTCCAATTGAGGTTATTCTTAAAATACTTGCTCATAACAATTTGGTCCCAAATGTTGTTTTGGTTATGGAAAAGCCTCGAGGCTAGACTCACATGGAGGGATGTGTCCTTGATCTCACTCTTTTGAATGACCTACCCCCATTTTGCCTAGATTCAGTGATAATATCCCAATGAACCAGGTGTATTTTCCTTTTCTCCTCATTAGCGCCCCAGATGAAATTCCTTTGAATTTTGTTGAGAATGTTGCTTACTTTGACAGGTACTTTAATAAACTATATGATGTAGGAAGGAATGATGTTGAGAGATGCTTTGGCAAGCACAGTTCTACCAATCATGTTAAGGAACTTAGTTTTCTAACCAACAAGTTTGTTTTCATGTTGTCAATAATGAATTTGAAGTCATTATTAACAGATTTGAGAAAAACTTGGAATATTTTTGTGAATTAGTGTTTGGTCATATAATTTGCCATTACTTGACAAATATATTTGACAAACATCCCAAGTTCCCAAGTTCTAAGCAAAAACTAGAATTTGGACTAAATTCTAGTATTTGTAATTTTTTAAAAATTTAAAAATTACTCCAAACTTTTATATTTTATAGAAACACTCATCATTTATAGTTTTGGACTAAATTTCGTTCCTAGTTTATTGTACAAAATTTATACCGCTATATACATATTTTATATAATTTTTATTCAAGTTTACTCTCCGGAGTCACTTGCAATTACAAGTAGTAATAGTAGTTTTCGCATACAGATCAATGATATTTTCTTTTGTTTTCTTCCTCGTTTTTCAACTTCATATTAATTAAGTCCGTGTCATGGCTTTCCACGAAATATTTTCATTATAAAATGATAATACAAACTTATATGTATTTAAAATAATTTTTAGAACTTATAGGTATAAATCATTTTTTTTTTTAAAAGTCAAATATTTCTCCCAAAATCTATGGCCAAACACATGGCGAATATTGAAATAATTCTATTTGTTCCGTTGATTCTTCTCCCTAAGTTTTCTTCATGATTCGATGGTCGTTAATAGTATATCTCAAACATCAATGAGTTGGACCTTCTTGAGAATTAATTGATTTCCACGTAAAGAGAATTTTGTGAATTTTCTTGAAGTATTTGATAGTCAAGAAGAGTTCGACCACATCTTGATCTCTTTGTGAATATTTCATCAACTTAAGAAATTTTTGAGATGCCTCTTCAAGAAAATATATTAGCCTTTATATAGACATAAATTAAGATTTATGATAAAGTAATTCCCAAAAGCTCTAATTGAAATTAAACTTATCTTATAGAATCTCACAAAATTTCAATGTCTACAACATACTTCAGTCAAAAGTATATAAAATTAGTCTTGACTAGTCAGGTAAAACTTCAACAAAAAAAAGTATGATTTAGCCATGCAAAGTCCACAATTTCAATAAAAATATTCGAAAATGATCCTGACAAACCACACCAAATGTCTTAAGTTCGACTTTCACAAAAATACACTTGAAACGAAAATGCTTCGAGTCAAACACAAATTTTCAACTTTCAATCTTATACATGAAGTAAATCTCAAAACAAGTAAATTTATCAAAAAATGAACTATAAATAAAAATTAAATGACGATCCCAAAAACGAATCCGTAGACCCTCAAGGTGCATCGACTAGCGATACCAACCATCCATTTCCCACGTGAGCCCACATACATAGTTGCGTTGTTTTAACGCTATAATATTAATTTCAACTCATTGACTTCTTAATCAAAAACCTACTAAAACAAGGACCACAAAGGTAACAAAAGAATATAAAATCTATTTGTACTTAGATACAAAAAAAATAAATGAGAATTTTATTATATTATTATTTTTAAATATAATATTTTAATAAATATTAAATGATAAATTATTTCTTAATTTTTTAAACTAAATAAATAAAAAAAGACAACTAAAAATTAAATAAGTAAAAATAAACGGAACGAGTATTATTTAATTCTACTGGCAAATTCGTGAATTGTTGTTGATTTAATTCGTACCGTCCAATTCTGTGCGTCTCAATATTCAAGGTGAGTATTTGTATGGAATGTTCACTTACTTTCGTTTTCCAAATTTACATATAACTAAAGAATTACACCTTTTTATACTTTATAATAATTTTATATTATTGTTTTGATTTTATTGAAATAATTTATAGTTAAATAAATATATGCATAATTTAAAAGAAAATTTCATATCACTCTTATTTATTTAGTTTTAAAAGAAGATTTCATACTCAATAAAATACCATTATATATATTTATATATATATATATATATAAATATATATAAAAGAGACAAAGAAAGTAATAATTTTTATTTATTTATTAAGTTAGAAATGCGGAGAAAGACATGCAAACATCTCGCATTTTCTGATTTGGTGTATAATATCCTGACCTGTTTATTATTATTATTTTTGCTGCAAAAGATATACTCCCTCCGTCCCATTTTATGTGAGCTGCTTTGACTTGACACGAAGTTTAAGAAAGAAAAAAAGACTTTTAAAACTTGTGGTCCAAAATGAATGATAGAAATTTGTGTGGCTGTAAATCATTTCATCAAGGATAAAATATATATTTTATAGTTAAATTGTTAAGAAATGTGTCATTCTTTTTGGGACTGACTAAAAAGGAAAGTAAATCACATAAATTGGGACATAGGAGTAATATTTATGTATAGAATAATAAACACCTTCTTGAAGAAATTTATTTTCGTTCAATATTTTAACCAATTTAATAAATAAATAAATGAAATATATTACACACAGTTTACAACTTAATTGTTGGCAACTTAATGTTTTATAACTTTAATTTATTACTGATTTTTCACTCGATGTTTGGTATCTATATTTGAACCTGAATAAATATAACTTTACAACTTAAATATTTAGTAACTAACATAATGTGACGCAACCTTATCAATTTGTTTTCCAATTTCTTATCCTGTGTTGGTATCCGTTTTTTTCTAATCTAAATTTGTGTTGTGTATAGTTCATTTAGAAAATACACTTCATATAAAAAATCTTTTCATACCTAAAATTTAAAACGACACCTCCAATTAAGAAAGGATCAATCTACACTGTCAATACATATTTGTATATAATTTCCACTTGCAAATGGTTAAAAGTATTTATAAATTAATAAGTACTATTTTATTATAACTTAAAAATAAAGATTCTAACCTTAATTTACAGAAGTATTTCAAGTAAAATTATAATTTTCATTCATAGTTTAAATCAAATTAATGCTCAGTTTCACCTTTAATTTCAAATGCTAATTATATTTCTTAATCGAAAAATCTTACTAACTCAATTGATCGACAATTTAAACTTTTATTTTATTACTGAAAGCTCAATTTCCCGTCTTATAATCCCTTCCACGAAATCCAACATTTAAAAAATAATTTTTTTTAATTTCCAACTTGGATCACATATCTTGACCCTAAATTTTTTTGTTCCCAAGAAAATTTGTGTTTCTTTAAAATGGCAGCGCAGCCAACAAAGCTTCAAATACTTTGCTTCTTTTTGTTGTTTTTTGAGATAAGACTTGAGAGACAACAATGTCTGCAGGTATTGCTCGTGGCCGTCTTGCTGAAGAACGCAAAGCTTGGCGCAAGAATCACCCCCATGTTTGATTTCTCTCCTATTTTTCACTTATATAGATGAAAAGCTCAGTTTTTTTCCAAGTATTTCTTAATTTTAGTGCTTTTTTGGTCTTTTGATTTCAAGATTTTGATGTTTTTGTTTGGTTGTTGTGTAGGGGTTTGTGGCTAAACCTGAGACACTTCCCGATGGGTCAGTAAACTTGATGGTGTGGCACTGCTCTATTCCTGGTAAAACAGGGGTAAATTTTCAATTTCTCATCAACCCCATCAGTGTTTTAGTTAGTTTATCTTCTTGTTTTTCTTGTTAGGATGTAAAGATTTTAACTTTCCCACAAAATTTGTTGATTAGAGTGTGTGATCAGTTAAAGGGTCAGTCAATTTGATTCCTTTTGTTGAATAACATCTGTTTTCTTATTTCTGGATTGAAGCCTTTGGAAAGGCATCAATTGTAGCTTCTGATGTTCAGGCTTTTCTTGGACATTATGCTTAAATAAGACCCTGCAAGATTTTTGATATGTATGTTGATCGCGATACTGCTATCAGAATCAGCCTCTCTACCTCACTTCTGATGTAGAAGTAAGGTTTGCGTATACTCTACCCTCCCCAAACCTCACTATGTGGGACTACACTAAGTATGTTGTTGTTGATGATGATTCTGATCGCGATACTTCTCAACATTGAATAGGTTTTAGTAATTTTGAACTATCTATGTATACCCTTAGTCCTGTGCAAATGAAGCTTTAACTAATGCCATGGTGACTTTGGAATTCACATCTTTTCCTTGAATTTCTCAGTAGCTTTGAAGAAATGGTTTCTCGTTGTTTTTGTAAATTTCAACAAGTATAGTATACTTTGGGTGCATTATGCATACATTTTACCATATTGGTGTTGCTTCTATCATATTTGTGAACAAGAGTCTAAGGGCTTTAGATGAGGTTTCGATGAGTTGCTGGTATTTCTGTCACTACGCTATGCCTCATGGTTTTCCACATTAGTTTGAAATCCTTACATCAAGTCAATATATGACTATCTCACTATCACCATATGATTAGGATTTGTTGTTCCGTCATACTTAGGAAACAAATTCTGTTGGCTGCAAATGGAAACCAAATGTCCAACCGTTTTGATGGTTAACTTATTTCTCAATTTTCATTTGAAGGAAGTGAACTCATTCAGCCCTGTCTGAAATGGATAATAAGTTTTAAAAATTAACTACCTCATATATATGTAGAACATGATAGTAGCAAGTAGGGGCGGATTTAAGAAGGGCTATGGGGTGACACGTGACACTGCTTCCTCGAAAAAATTTACTAAATATGGATATACGATTAGAAGGGAAAAACAAATAAAAGAGATATATACTACAAGGTGACACTTCTTAAGAAAAAGTTGCGCGTAGCTCAGTTGGTAAGACTTTAAATTTTTAAAGCTGAGATCACCGGCTCAAACCTGCATAACCTCATTTTTTATACAATTTTTTTTGTTTTTTTCCCTTCTTCCTCACTTTAGCACGGAGTACTTATTATTTTATATTCTTTTCCCCTTCTTTCTCACTTTAGTACTACTTATTATATATTGAATACATTTTTAAAAAAAAGCTCAATCTAAATAAGTTAAAAGTATTTTTCTTTTATTTTTTTAAAAGAGGTACATATATATATATATATATGTATGTACGCCACTGGTAGCAAGTGTTTTAAGATCCTTTAAGCTATGACATGAGATTTTTTGAAGTGTTACATCTTGGTATTCATTTGCTCTTAAGCGGTAAAAAGTGTATAAACTACATTTTGGGATGAGAACTTTGTGGACACATTTATTGTTACAATTCTCAAAATTTAAAAAATTGTGGATTCAGATGCTTGGACGATTTGAAATCACATTGTCGAAGCTACTAGCTTCATTTTCCTTACCATTCTAAACTACCACTGATTTCAAGAAGATGGTTGCTCTACCACCTTTAAATAGACGTTTGATTTGGTTATATGAAATGTAAGGTAATAAAAACTAAACGCGTATCTATAATTCGTTGATTCTATAATCTCGATAAAATGTCATTGAATTTACAAAAAGTGGTTAGAAGTTTATCTTGTTGAGACAATAAGAAACAAGAACTGGTATTGTTCGATTTATTTAAAATTAAAATTTTGAAGCTTTTGTCTGTCTTTGAGTCTTGCAAACAAGAAGTAGATTAAGAATATTAAGGTCTAAAGAACTTTTAAATCTTCATTATGAGTTAAAACTAAATTGAAGTAATACTGATATATGTACAGTTTATGAGATTTCTTAGAGGATTATTTTTCGGTCTTACTGTACATACTCCAATCTTGAAACTAAATGAAATTTGAACACAACACAATACTTTTTCCTTACCAGTTTCTTGAATAAGTTTTACTACTTGAGACTTGAGAGTGAAATTCAATGTTCTTAATAGGTCTGACTATTTAAAGCTAGATTGAAAAAATAGATTGAGTTGAGCTAAGTAATAAAACTTATGGAAGCAAATGACTGTTATATACAAATGATCAAATGGCTGATGCTCCTTAATTTTTTCCTTTTCCGCTTGATTTGTTTTGTTTTTCGTGCTCTCCTATTTCATGTAACCGTAGTTGTATTATGGAACAATTATGATTAATAGAGAAGTGTTGGGAACTGTTGTCTTGATAGAAATAGATTCTTTGTTTTGAAATCTCAAGCTACTAGCAAATGTTCTCTTTCTTGTAGCCTATTGCATGATGGTATTTGTAAGAAGGTAACCATAGCACTAGAGTTCTTAACAATTTTAAAAAGCGCAGTACAAAAGGTAGCATTTGTATGTTTTACACACTACGTAAATTCTAACAGGATCTTGAATTTGTTTTGGACAATAATATTTCTAACTTTGGTATTAAAGTACCAACACCTTACAATAATGATGACACCGAGGATGAGATTCAAGATAATGGAGGGATTTGTTAGCATATGGGACTAAACTTCGAACAAAGAGAGAGAAAATAGAAAAGAATTTTTTTTAAACAAGAGTTATCTTAGACAAAAGAATACCAAAGAGGGGTTTGATTTCCCGACTCCAAGGACAATTATTTTCCTTAGCATGCACACCTTATCACCCTGGGTGCCCAAGTTACATATATGTAAGTTCGTAAGAGTTGTACCAATATTATACATGGTATGGGGGAGAGCGTGGGTACATGTGAACCCAAAGTCCTCCATGTGGGTTGCTATTGTCTAGCGACACATTGACATTAGCAACCTGTCACATACTGTCTACCTTTCTTATATATATATATATATTTATATGTACAAGCACGCACGCACACACACATTAATGTTAGGAAAGAGAATTCTTATTTATGGAAAATTTATTTGTGGCAATATGCAGTATGGATTTAGGGATGGCAATGGGGCGGGGGGGGGGGGGGATTATAGTGTTTGCGGGGCGGAGCGGGTTAGTGTTTTTACGGGGGCTGAGCGGGGCGGGTACATAAGATTTTTGAAGAAAAACATGCGGGGTGGGGCGGGTACGTGGGTTGGGGAGTTTTTTGAAAATCATAAATGTGTTCAAGAATTTTTGTAGTAGTACGTAACTGGAATAGGAAAGGACTTTGAGTATATCAAAATTGTTCTGGGAAATCGGGGGGCTAGTCAAGTAATGTCATAATTGTTTTAATGCATGGCATAATTATCATTAACTCATATTTAAGTAATAATTTCACTCCCTTCTAATTCGACAAACTTTAATAACTCTTGTATAATTAATAGAGTACATCACTAATCAAATCTATGTATAAAAGGAAAGAAAAAGTTGGAAGAGGACTTAAGCTTAGTTTAGTGCTTCAGTTAATGAACTATATATATTCTACAACTTCTATATATATTCTACAACTTGGATTGTAAAATGAAGATATATATATTATTTCAACGTTAGCAGTACAGAGAGAATCTGGTATAGTTCTTTTAATTAAAAAAAGGAGTAAATTATGCGGGGTGGAGCGGGGCGGGGAAAAAACAAAAAAATTGTGCTATGTGGGGCGGGGCAGAGCGGGTGGCAAAGTCTTTGCGGGTTTGCCCCGCACTCGCCCCGCACCCCCCCATTGCCATCCCTATATGGATTCCACTTATACTTTGTGAATCTCCCCTTCCCTCCTTTGAAGCATTTCAAGTCTTTATGATGCTTGTTACAGCATTTTGCCCAACATTAACAAAACCATTAAACTTATCAGCAAAAAACATTAAACTTATATGTAAAAAACAAGGAACCATATGATGTGTGTCAAACATTGCCTTTTCTGATTCTTAACCGTGTAACTTTATAGTAGGAGTTTTTTTGGTCACTAACAACTTTTGAGTACATGCAGACGGATTGGGAAGGTGGTTGTTATCCAGTTACGATTCACTTCAGTGAAGATTATCCTAGCAAACCACCAAAGTGCAAATTCCCACAGAGTTTCTTCCATCCGAATGTGTATCCATCAGGAACAGTTTGCTTGTCGATCCTCAATGAAGACAGTGTATGTGGAATATGCCATTTCTCTGTACTATTTCACTTCTTGTTTTCTGTGTTTACATTATGATGGCTGTTAGTTGTGTTTTATCATGTGCAGGGTTGGAGACCAGCCATTACAGTGAAACAGATACTCGTTGGCATCCAAGACCTGTTAGATCAGCCAAACCCTGCTGATCCTGCTCAAACTGAAGGGTATCATCTCTTTATTCAGGTAAGTTTGGTATCCTCAAATCAAATATTATTTCATTTGTCCCAAATAAATTGTCTTACCCTCAATTCTGAATATTTCCAAATCGATTCTTCTTGTAATGGAAAAATATGTTTTGTACTCTCCAATGTATTTTCTATATGACATCCCGAAAAAGGTAGTAACTACACATTTAAAGCTTCAACCATGGATCCATTTTTCATTAAAATACACTAAATTTGATAGTTTACACTAATAATTGATAACCATGGTGGATCATATGAGACAGTTTAATAGGGGACAGAGACTACAAATTTAACCATCTTGAGCAGTGTAGGCCACTTAGTATGGGAGGACTACTCCCGGAATGGTCAAGTGTTGCCATAGCTCTCATTGTTGGCACTATCAGCTAGTGTACTCGTATTATTCATGTCTCGCTTACACTGATTGTTTCAATTTCAAATTCTCAAACTGTTTGATGGAAATCAGGAGTTTGGTACTGCCTATATAACGTTGACGACAATAAAATTTAAGTAATTAAAAGTAGGCTCTCTATTATAGTTTAAACTTTTGGATGGGATGGTCATGCACTTCCGAGCAGGCCAAGATCTTGGGGCTGGGTCTGAGTGTCATCACTATCGATTATCAAAATAATTAATAATAATAATAATTTTCATGTGCTTGGCCCATGAAAAAAGAATCAATGCTTGCTTGTCAGGGGACGTTTTGAAGACAACATAATAAAGTAATTAAAAGTTTAATCTCTTCAATTGTTTAAGCTTTATTTTTAAATGAGATGAACGCTCATGGTCACATTTATGCAGGATGCTATTGAGTACAAGAAGCGGGTTAAGCTGCAGGCCAAGCAATATCCGCCTCTGGTGTAGTCTAAATAATGTTCGTATAATCATGTGTATGTGTGTGTTCTAAATGCAACTTCAAAGTAAGCTGTTCATAGCCTACTGATAGCTGACAGTGTTCTGGCAATATGATGCTGATTAGTTTTGTTGCAGCAGCGAAGTGAATCGTTATAGTTGGAATTTATACCTGATTCTGCTTTTCATTGTTCCTAGTCATCATATATGTGTGTTTATTAACATGCAAAGCTATAATTGTTTCAGACGATTGAAACATGTCATTGTTAATTTCTTTTGTGATATCAGAGTTCATCTACTATTCCTAATTTATTGATCTCATTATAAATACTTTATGTTTTGGTCCTAAGTCAGCTTCCTTGTCCTTCATTTTACCTATTTATGTTTCGAAATGTAAGCCATCAAGAACCATTGTTAACTGACGAGTCCTTTGCATCATATTACAGAGCTTGTTATTTTCTTTTACATCGTGGGTTGTTGCGTAGCCAGTCACAGATTCACGATGTGAAAATAGTCTCTTGTAGAGATACAAAGTGAGGTCGAGTACAACAGACCCAATGTGATCTTATCTTTCCATGGAATGATATCAAGTTGAATAGAAGAAAAATTGCTTTTCAAATTTCTTGTGTGTAATCCCAAATGTATCTTCTATGTAAAAATAAATATCTCTCGTAAAAAAAAAATACATAAATTTGTAGTAAAGAATGACAATCTAACTTTTCTTTTTGCTACCAAGAATGGCAATCTATGTTTTGATTGTCTAACTAAGTGGTATCTAACTTACAGAAGACAATTTATGCCGTGTCTCCATTTGGAGATGCAGCTTCCTCTTGAGTCTCCTTCACATAAAGTGGTACACTCACTCCAAGTTCCCTTAATCGATTTACTAAGTCATAAAGGAATTCGAAGGTGAGTTGGGATTGCTGGTTGAAATCCTCTCTAACGCTTGGCTGGATCCTAAACCACTCTCCCAACATCTTGTGCACATGAGAACGGATCATTCTCCATGGCACTGGATGTCTCTCACAGAACTTCAAATAATCTACGAGTAGCTCAGCTTGGTCTAGCTTACCATCTTCTTTGATTCCTGCAGTGCTCAATCCCCATTCAGCAGTTCGATATCCTGCAAATAGAGCTGGATTCTCAAGAAGAGACTCTGCCGAAAGTACCCCATCAGCACCAGTCTTTTCCAAGCAGTTGTGTACATCATCCATGTGCCGTATATCACCATTAGCAAGAACAGGGATCCTAACAACGTCTCTAACAGCCTTGATGGCCTCCCAATTGGCTCTGAATTTCTTTCCATCTTTTTCGTCCCTTGTTCGGCCATGCACTGCTAAAAGAGAACAACCAGCATCCTCCAACATCTTTGCATAAGTAAGTGTATCTTGCAAATTAGGGAAAACTCGTATTTTGCATGACACAGGAACATCAAGATTGTTAGCCAACTTTTCTACCAGAGACTTCACAAGGGGAAGATTATCCATGAGAAATGCTCCGTAATTCCCTCGTCTCGCAATACGCTGGGGACACCTGCGTGGGAAATACAATTTAAACCAACTAAAACAAAGATGCATGGTAAATGATCCGAGATCCGATTAGATAATCCAGTAAACATAGCGTAAGACAAACTACAGTAACATGCATAAAACAGTCTGCTTAGAAGTGGGAAAAAAGCATCACAATTAAGGACATGCTCATCTTGAACTGGAAAACAAAAGCTGCTTTGTCCCTAAGCTCTTTACTCCTAATTCAATTTTTTACTTTATATACTTCAAATTAGCATCTATGCTCTGGCAACAGCACAACCCATCACGCCGAAGTACTTTTCCGAATTCTAATAGTTAAAACCTTACAAATTTCACAAATTTTCTGCATCTTGAAACCTAATACAACATCTAAAGCAATCCCAAATTTGTTATTCTTCTGCTGCTCTACATCTGAAGGTCGTCAAGAAGCAAAGCTTGTTCATTCTGTGATCAGGACCTGGAGCCCCAAGCACATCCAACTCGGTTTGGTCTGTACTAAATCTATGCCTCCTCGAACAAGAAGTTGCTAGTGCACCATTTTATGAAGTCAACGACGTGACAAAATTTACAGTTAACTTCATCAAAATCAGTCGGCGACTCGACCAAAAGATAATTTAGTGGATCGAACTTCGAAGAATGGAATTCTCCCAACATCGAGCCTGATATTAGGCCTTCCAGTGGGAGTAATTTTTTTCACCTGGCAGTCCTAATGGAAACCTTAAGGTCATCCTTTCTGCTACTTGTAACTAGAGAGCAGCAATGCCGTTATTATATATCATATTTTACTAAACATATGGTTCTCAAGATACAATAACTCATCAAAACGATCGCTCAACTCCCTATAACCTAAGTTGCTCGGACTCGGGTGTGCGTGTACGATACGGGTGTGGAACTAAAGGTTGGATCCTTCATGATCTAATTTTTAAGATTTGGGGATATGGATCCATGTATGGATATGGGTGCGGGGATTCGCCTAAAAATAATTAGAATATCTAAAAATAGAGAAATAAAACCAAAATTATGAGGTGTTAACTTGAGGAGAATCCTGGAAGGAGCTTTACCTTGTCAAAAAAAAAAAAAAAAAAAAAAAAAAGGAGAATCCTAGAAGGAGATCAAAGGAAAATGAGTGACATAGAAATATTTAATAAAAGGTATTTCATTTCCTCTGATTTCACCTTAGCTTTTGTATTGATTACAAAAATCATTAAAATTGTCCAGACTTTCCCCATCGATTTTGGTCAAAGTACCCAAAATCGGTTGACCAAATTGGACACGGATCCCATACACACACCCACGTTGAGTCGACACGGGTGCGGCAACAAAAGTGAAGAGTCCGAGCAACTTAGCCTATAACCACATAGTTGACTTCAAGCAGGGCATAGACAGCGCTAGGTGGCTACTATAAGTAAGCCATTAAGGTGAAAATAGTTACTTCAGGGAGAGAAGGAGCTGGAAGCAAAGGAGAGTGATGGTTAATGATGTCACCTAGGGTGCTGTTACCCAACTGTCCATAGCAAACCCAAAAATAGTTCTCATAAACTGACTTTTCTTGACCTCAACTAATTCCAAGTTGCAGATAGAGCCCATAGTGTAGATAAATGTATCTCAAGCAAAACAGAGTCCAGTTTTCAAGAAACTTGTACAAACTTGAATGTAGTATCCTTATCCCTATTACTAGGTTAAATTGAAATGTGAACTCGAATTACAACTGAGGCGAAGATATATTCACAGTTCAAATACATTATATCCCTTCATCCCATAAAGTGTGTTGATGTCAAGAAATATAATCCAAAATAACAAATCCTAAGATTATACTAAGGAAACGAATGGGAAAGGAGTTTACCCCAAGTTGATGTCCACATAGTCGCAGTAAGGCTCTACTTTTCGAGCTGCTTCTAGCAAAGTGTCTGGATCATTTGCACAGAATTGAACAAAAAGTGGACGGTCCTCCTGCAATTTACAAAATGACCAAGGGATAAAGTACGAGATCAGAGCCTGTAAAAAACAAAAAGGTACCAAAATATATATCAAACAAGGTAAGCAAGACTTGAAAAATTACAATGTAATTCTGCAAGTCAAATGTATTTTTGTACAGTTGTTCAGTTAAGAAACATTTCTCATCTTAAGAACTTAAGCAACTAAAGTGAAAAGAAGTGATTAGCGCATTCCATTAAATCATGCTATTCTGACTTTTTCATTCTTATACTCAATAGTTTGTCTCTTTAGGAAAGTTAAAGGCTTTGGAGCACTATGAACTCTCAAAATGTGCATTAGTGAGCCAAAATTTGAATCTTATGGGTTTGGGATTCTAGTTCTTTCAAGTTACGGGGTTCTAAACACATTCAATGAATTTTTTAAGACAAATACAAAATTTGAACTGGATTTGACCGACGAAGAAAATTTCCAATGACAAAGTAGTTTACAAATCTGAATTTCCATACAACAACGAGAATTAGATACCTTGCATGTAGTAAATTCAAGAGAGCGATACTTCTCATTTTCACTAAAGATACGGGAGTGAAGCATAGGTGTATAAGCAGCTTGAGCACCATGCTTCCGACACAGCAGACGAAAAGGCAACTCTGAGTTGTCGACCATCGGAGCAACAACAAGTTTCGGCTCTCCTAACTTTTTCCAATGAGCCCAAGCTCTCTCAATCCGTGCTTCCCCCTTTAACTGACCGTTCGCACAATTCAGTCCAAGTGGCTGCCTCTCTCCTTCTTGTTCAATGATAGATGAAGTGGTGGTGGCGTCGGAGCATAGAAGATCGTCGTCGTCGATTTCGCCGTTAATGGCGGAATTTAGGGTTTGAGTAGCCATGAAAAGGTTTCTATAAAGGTATGTGTTGTGGCGAGAATTCAGGTTGAAAATGGAGCTGACGGAGATAAGTTGGAATCTCATAAGGAGGCAATGGGAATGGCTACGCCACCCATCGCCGCCGTTATGGCGGTTGAAATGAAATTAGGGTTTTAAATGGCAGGGGAAGTGGGTGAGTGATTGGTGCTTAGGTGGACAAGGCATTTTGTTTTCGAAATACCCTCTACTATTGAAAATAGTTCAAATGTATCTTTCGTTATACTTTAGGGCTAAATATACTCCTAGTTATATTTTGCGCTAATTATATACTTATATCTAATAAAGAGACACGTGGATGGCTAAGAGAATGGAGATAAGTTGTGTATCTGAGAGAAGATCAATACCGAAATCTATTTCTCTTTCGGGAGGAACACCGGGTAGATTATCAAGAAACACTTCCAAAAACTTATTTGTAATGGAAATCGACTCAAGTGTAGGGGTTTCAGAATCGGTAACCTAAACTCATACAAGATGATATATGCAACCCTTAGAAATCATTTTAGAGAAAAAACATAAAGTGACACCTGAAGTTGTCCCAGATTTTCAAAACGACACCTAAACTATGTGGACGTCTTATTACACCCTAAACAATTTCGAACTTATATTATTACATCATTTTTCAATGAGTCCCAGATTTTATGAAACAAGTGTTATCACACACCAATCATTATGTGACACGTGTTAATTTATTTGAAATATAATTATTTTTCATTTTATGTTTTTCTTTGTCTTATTTTCTTTATTTCTCTTTCTCTCTCTCTTACTTTTTGGCTTATTTTAGTTTTAATTTCATTTTAAATAGTGTTTCATCTTCCACCCTCACTTTCAAGTTATACCTCCCTCCATTTTTTTTTTCTTTCTTCTTCTTCACCTCTCATCCTCACCCCACCCCCCTCGTCAAGTTGAGCCCCTCCTTCATTTTTTTTCTTTTCTTTTTCTTTACTATTTTCTAGATTTTGTTGAGTTATTAATAATAAAACTAATTATTTTTTTAAGAAAAATCAAAAATTTGAAGCTATCATTAATTAATTTATTTCTTTTTCATATAACTTCAAAATTGAAAATGTTAATTTTTAAAGAATCAATAAATTTCTCGAAAATTGAAAAAGCTTAATTGAAATTAGGATAAAAAAAACTAAATGTTAACTACTAATCATCTGGAAATCTAATGGGTTTATCAAATTATTCAAAATGTAAGAAAATATTTAAGTATAATTTTAAAATTGAAGAGAGTTAAACTAATAGTAGTAAAAAAAAAAGGGAGGTGGAGTTGTGGTAAAAAGTGACATTGAAAGTGAGAAGCTTCAATGGAGATGACAACGAATTTTTGAAGAAGAAGTAGGAAAGAAAAAGAAAAAAATAATAAGAAAAAAAAGTTAAAATAATAAGAAAAACAATAAAATATATTTTATAGAAAAATACTTGTAAAAATAAAATCATATTCATTTTTTTAGTTTGTTCACGCTCTTTAAGAGAGTGCATATACTCTCTATGCCAGGTGGACAAAAAATGATGTAATAATATCAGTTCAAGAATGTTTAGGGGGGTAATAGGACGCTTGCATAGTTAAGATGTCTTTTTGAAAATTTGAAACAACTTCAGGTGTCACTTTATGTCTTTTCTCATCATTTTATAGCTTTAAGACAATAAACAAACTGACCTATAAGCATAAAATTTCTCCATTTCCACTCTAGTACGAGCTCATTTGGAAACTAAAACTTAACCACTCGGGTTCTACAATCAGCAAAAGCATAACAAGAATGAATCCAATCTATGCCAAGCATAACATCAAAATTCAACACATCAAGATCTACAAGATCAACATAAGTGACTCTATGGGATAAGGAGATGTATACTTTCTATAGACTCTCTTAGCCACAATAGATTCACCAGTAGGAGTAGAGACATAAAAATGGTCTAACAACACATTCAGAGAGATATCAAATCTCATAGCCACATATGTCGTCACAAAAGACAAAGCAGCACTGGGATCAAGCAAAGCATAAACATCAAGATGAAAAACTATCAATATACCGATAACAACATTGAGAGAACCCTTTTTATCATGCCGAGTTTGAAGTTCATAGAATTGGTTTTGCTTTGGAGCACTCAAACCCGAACCACTAGGTGGAGCTTGCCTACAATCCTTTCGCTTGTCAATTCTAGATGAACAATCTCTCAAGTAGTGACCACTCTTACCACAACCAAAACAATTATCTGTACCCATCAAACATTTCCCCTAATAACTCTTATCACACTTTTGGCATGCGAGAACTGAAGATCCATTTTCACCAGTATTTCCTCCTTGAGGCTTAGGGTTAGACACCCTTTCTTTGTTGAACTTAGGAGCTGGAGAATTGGAGGAACCTTGAACGGAAAATCTTTATTGGAACCTAGAACAACCATGTCCATCAGATCTTGAATGTGAAAAGTTACCGTCACTAGTCTTTGCCCTTTGCCTCCCTAGACCTTTCCTTAAGATTCTCCTCTTAAATTTGTTGAGAATGAACCATTAAATGAGAAATATCCATTTCCTTAATGAGAATGGCTGTACGAAATTTCTTAACCACCATTTCAGACACTCCTGAAATAAACTTGCTCATCTTTGCCCTAGAATCAACAACCATAAAAGAAGCACGTTTGGACAATTGTGTGAATTTCAAGGCATACTCCTTCACACACGTATTCTCTTGATGAAGGTTGATAAACTAAAGAAACTTTTCCTTCCTCATTTGAAGGGAAAAAAATCTATCAAGGAAAGCAACCTTAAACTTCTCCCAATTAAGATGACCCGCATCAATCGCCCTCTCTATTTTTCATTGGTTAAACCAAACTTGAGCAACACCCTTAAGTTGATAAGCGGTCAATTGCATCTTTTCCACCATTGTCACTCCCATGTGTTGACACCCAATTTTGGCCTAACATTTTCAAAATTCGTAACTTTTAAGTTTTATTTATTTAATAGTTCAAAATACATTTTTTTTATAATTTTAAATAAGTTTATCGATATTTATCATTATTTGTCAAAATTTCAGGATTTTTTATCAATTAATTTTAATTACATATTTTTTGTCACAGCATATTTTTTGTCACAGCCGGTTGACTACGTTCAAATATTTGTTCATTTTGATTAAATCGTTATTTCTGCTAAATTGCATTGTTCACATGTAGTTAGTTACGTTCATT
>JAJONR010003177.1:0-47745 GCA_029582245.1 Solanum etuberosum | reverse complement strand
GGGCGGGGCCGCTGTGGTGGGATGGGGTCCGCCGTAGCGGGCCAATCGCGACTTAAGTTGGAAATAAATCCCAAAAACGTCATTATTCTGCAATTCCCATTTTTTAGAACTAGGAGATGACCCCGGATGAGTTCTTGACAGTTTTCCATGAATTTTGGTGCTAAAGGTAAGGTTTTCACTCCCCAATTTCATTTTTCGATCCGTAGAACGTAAAATCTTGATTGTATATCATTGGGGGAAGGTTTTGAATGGTGGAAAAAACCTTAGCTGCACCTTAGGATCATAATTTTGGTCTTGGGTTATTGGTTTGTCATGATGCGGGGAAATTAGACCTTAATTATTGATCCCCGTATTGAATTGTTTGTTTGTAGACCTAGAGCAAGAGGAAAGAATCCGGAAAGGGAAGAATCAAGTTTCTTAGGAGGATTTAAGCTTTATTCGAGGTAGGTGATGGTTTGATTTCTTGTTTGTGTGATATATGTTGATGATTACTTCATTGTGATGCATGTGTGTACTTGAATGAAGCATTGTGATCAAACCTAATGAAATGAGAACGAATGATTGTATGACATGAATCAACACTTGACTTGTATGATTGTGAGAATATGCATTGTGATTGTGATTGTGGTATGTTGAATGAAGCGGGTGTCACGTTCCGACACACTAACTGGGATCGGATGTCACGTACCGCCATATTTATTGGAATGGGTGTCACGATCCAATACACTAACTTGGAACGGATGCCACGATCTGGTACACTAACAGTTTGAGTATGAGTTCCGTGAGAGGACCAATGACTTGTTGTATATGCGTATTAAAGAGAATGTGGAATTATGAGTTGTTCATGATTGATAATCGGTATATGTTTTTACATTTTGTGCATGTCATGTTTACCTTGTTGTGATTATTGATATATGTTATGCTTATTGGGATAGCCGCGTGATCCTATCAGTACACTGTGGTTGTGTACTGATACTGCACTTGCTCTTTCTTTGTTGAGTACAGGGTACCTTCAGGCGGCTACTGAAAGACCTCGTTTAGAAGACCAGTGATCGATTCTAATTCAAGGGTGAGTCAGTTCTTCCAGGCTGCCATGAGTTCTCGTTATGTTTAATCCATTTCTATTCGGACTTAGACTAGTACTTTAGATATTCTCTTATTTTGTTGGGTTGCAGCCATTTTCTTAGACTTGTTGAACTTTAGAGTTTTGGTACATTGACTTTCAGGTTCTAGGGAATAATTTCTGCAATGTTTTGTTAGTCGTTGTTAGATCTTTTTGGAGTTTATGGAAACTCTATTTGACTCTTGCATTTAAACATGCTTCTGTATCTTTACATGCCTAGTAATTGATTAAGTTGTGTAGTTCTTGGGTTAGCTAATTAGTATTAATGGTTCTCCCACCGGAGGGTTAGTGTGGGTTTCACTCACGACGGTCTGGGTCGTGACATATTCACTCGTTATGTGAACACTAATTATTAAATTTTCTCTCTAATGAAAACATAAAATAAATTAATTAATGAAACTAAACAAGAAAAAGAAATGAAAATCTCTGCGTACTCTACATAGAAGTTTTCTGTGTGAAGCAAAGTTCACAGTTAATTGCACATTTCTATGTTCTCTTCTTTTCTTCTTTAATTGAAAGTCAATATCTAAATTTCAATGCTAAGAACTTTGGCGAAACATATCAATAGATTGGGGGATGAATCATTTATGAAAATTTTAAATGATCTCAAATTGTCACAGAAAAGAGAGCCCCAAGAATTGATAAGGAGTGAATGGTTGTGATTTATGACCAAAGAAACATGAAGGTTGAAATTGTTGTGACTATTCATAGGAAATAAATATTTTTTTAATAATTAAAATATGTAAGGTTAATTAAAATGGTATTAATATTCTAAAATGATATAAATACCATGGAAGTATGTATATGATGAAAATCTTAAGAGAAAAATACAGGTGTGATTTGATGAATGATTTGCTACAATTTATTCACCAACTCTTTCTTATGTTTTACCTCGAATTTTGTTGAATTTCGAACATAATTAACTGTTGTAAATAACATTTGAGATTTTTTAAGAAGAAAAAGAGTAGAAAACTTTTTTAACAATCGTAGTTTAAAAGTTAGAAGAAACCCCTCCATTTATAGCTAATAGATAGTAGTATGAATAGGTGCTAATTGTACCTTATCAAAAAAGTCAAAACACTTCGAAAAAGTCACTACTCACCGTAAAATTCACAACACTTTGATAAAGTCACAACTCATCATAAAAAGCACAACCCTTTGAAAAAGTCACAACTCTTTCAAAACATCACAACCCTTCCGAAAAGTCACAACGCATCGGAAATGTCACAAGACTTTAATGTGAAAAGGTGTATACTCCTAATATAATACAATTAATTAAATAAAATAAATTGAGTATTTTTAATTGAGGATATTATAGTAATTCAACATTCAAGTTTGGGAGTTGATGATTTTAAGGTAGTATAGATATAGATAGATGGTATAATTGTAATCACTAGTTTCAACAAATTCAGTGTCGTATTCAGAATTTAGAGATTATGGTGCACTATTACAAAAAAGGTGATCTAATATATAAATTTGATCGGTTCGACATTTAGGTTTTTACTATTGAAAACAATTAAGATTTTAATATTATAGGTCCAAAATTAATTCATATATATATATATGTTGAATTAATTAAAATGTCAAAAGTGCTACCAATTACCACTTAGAGAAATATTATCTAATTTTAGAAAGAAAAATGAAACAAGATAAATATAAAATTTAAATTTCTAACCTCACGTACAGAGGTGCACCCCGTCATTATCGCATTATGTGATACTCCGAGTGTGGGTTCACACATCTATATTTTCAATGTTTTAAAAAAAATATAAACAACTATATATGATCTCGGAAGGGGAGCATGAGTTCACGTGAACCCGATGCCCCCCCCCCCAAAGATACGCCTCTGTGAGTAATGAATTGATCTTCATTTATTTTTTAAAATATACTTGTAACGTGTCTATTCAAATTTTATTACATAAATTAGAAAAGGTAAGTTACTATTCATTTTTTAAGGTAGATTAACAATGTTAATTACTTATAAGTACTTCTCAAACCTAAACCAATGTTAATAAACAAACATGACAAATCATATTTGTCCACTTTGATAACTTCATTGACTACTCATTTTCTTCCAAAGCAATACAAAACAAAGAATACAAGTTTAAGAATCTAAGAAACTTAGGTTAAACATGACCATATGAAATGGGAGAGAAAAAATACTAGTTAATAAGGTGGTGCTACACGATTAAATAGTAATGAAAGCAGGAATAACTATTAGAAAACAAAGAGTAATAATAAGCACTAAAGCTTCTTGATTGAAATCAATATTCTTCAACTTGTGGTTATATTTCTAAATCTATTAAGTGATATAGTAATACTTACAAGCTAATTCACATATCAACAAATCTTTGTATGTTGTTCAAATTTATTATTGCTAGCACTTGGAGGGTCACATTAGTTCTTGTCTTATGTTTCTTATACTTCTTCCCTCAAGTCAAAATTCGAAGGCTCTTCCTCTCTTCTGTTTGTAAATATCACAAATTTCGAGGGTATAATCAAATAGACAGTAATTTTCAGATTGTCAAAATTTAAAAACTCACAATACTACTTCATCACTGTTGAGATGATTCTTTCTCAACATTGCTAGCTACAAGGATCTGGACGACAAAAATTTAACATAATTTATATTCAAAGCTTTCTCAATATTTCTAGCTATTCCTGCTCACTTTCCACAGAATGCATAAGGCATTCGAGCGAGCACTTCGACTATTTTCATACTAATAAAAGAAATCTGACTACAAAGAAACTATATAGCAATTTAAAATTTTCATAATAAAATACTAACTGGTTGAAGATTATCAAATAAAAAAGAAATGAGGAAGAGCCAAGATGCTAACAACAGACATCATGATTATACAACTTGAACAGTAATATCTAGAACAAGAAAAACATGAACGCTTTAAAAATAATACGAAATGGGAGGAATCAAGAAGAGAAGTTTCAGAACTCCCAGTGATCCGTGTTTGTAGAGATGACGAGGAGAATCTATGGGTGTTTTTTTCATCCCGCCAGTGATACTAAGAAGGATTTCTTTTTATCGTAGAGAAAGTTATGCTCAATCAAGGAAGGAATAATCAGTCACATGTACCATTAGAGTGAATTTTTAACCAAAATAATTCCAATGATGCCCTGATTTGAGCTTTAACAGAAGCAGAAAACGATCAAATAGGCTAGCGAGCCGGCATCCTATAGTTGCTTTCTTAATATTACTAGCTATTTCTAAAACTCTACCCACTCAAAAGGAAAGGAGAACTTCCATTGTACTTCAATGGAATTGAAATTAAAACCCTACCCACTCAAAAGGAAAGGAGAACTTCCACAATACTTCAATGGAATCGAAATTAAAACCCTACCCACTCAAAAGGAAAGGAGAACTTTCAAAGTACTTCAATGGAATTGAAATTAAAACCTTTTTCCAAATCTAAATCCAAAAGGAGAAAGTTTACAGACCTTTGCCAAATCTAAATCCAAAGCTTACAAATAGAGAGACACGAGGTAATCTCTCTGAGAGAGAGAGAGAGACACGCGCGAGTAACCTCTAAGAGAGGGAGACTATTGTAATCGATATGCTAGTAAAAAATAGTGATTTTTCGTTTCCTATTAGAAAGAGAAACTACTGTAATTCTTTTCCTTTTTTCTAATAAAAGAGTTATGATTTTAAAATAATAAAAATTGTGCTAGTTAAAAAATAAAATTAACTTTAAATAAAAACTTACTATAAAATGACCGACTACAGTAGTCGTCATTTGATAATATTTTTTAAATTAGTTTAATAAGTTTCCGACTACTGCAATTGATAACTAATCAATTATTTTATCGACTATATTTCACAAAACTTTATTATTTCAGTAGTCTAAATCACGGTCGAGAAAAAAATAAAAAAATAAAAATTTTAATTTTTCGATTAGAATAGTCGAAAAAATATCTAGAATACCGATTGTAAATTTGTAATCGGCAGTTGTAGTCAGAAAATAGCTTATTTCTAGTAGCGAGTTATACTCGCATTGATATACATGTCTCTAACTATACTAAAGATTAAGATGTTAATTAATTTGACAAATACATAAAACTTGATATAAGAATGACACTTAATATTTGTGATATGATTCCTACTAAATCAAGTGGCATTTGCAACATGTTGATTTGTTGTACATAAGTAAATCATCATATGTTACCCTCCAATCTAATCTCAAGCTTGAAGCCAAAGTCTGAAGTGTATGAACATAGATCATGAACGCAATTTTGATATTAGAGATATCAACAAGATGTTGTAATGACTGAACTTGAAGAAATACGCTAATGTATGAATGTATCGCTTTAACTCTTTCTGAACACATCATTATCTGATTCTCAAAACTTGATTTGGTTTCTCATATTATCATCTCCCCTTAGGTGTAAAGCTGATACTTTAAAGTTATGAATCTATTCTATCATCTCTAAACTAGTCTATATTTTCTTTACTCTAATACTCAGAAAATTCTAATCTCATGGCTACTAAACTCTCCATGTGCAGACACTAAGATTCCTTCTAAGTCTTCTTTCTGAGATGCTTCTCTTAACTTCTTACAACTTCTATAGAAGTCTTTCATTAATCATTACCTGCATTGGCTTATAAGGCCACTTCATCTAACTTTTTATGGGAAAAATATTCTTACATTAGGGTACTCCACGTTGACAACTTATACATACTATCTAGGCACACATGAAAAATTATAAACTTAATTAAAATCTTATCTGACTACACACGATCTCGGGTACATCTCTTAATACTCTTGTTAATCTAATGACTTAGTCACCTTCATTGCTCTTATCTAAGGGTCATAATACCACACTTATACCACTCATATTTGTTTCCAGGTAACACCTTAATTCATCACCTACTTTATGTAAAACTTACTAGATTAGATCTCAAAACTAACATCATCACCCTCATGTTGTCATTCTTTTTATCACGACACTCATCTAAAAAATTATTTCCACACTAAATAATTGACCTTAACACCTAAGCACAATTTAAGAATCACCTAATACGACCTTATACACAAATGAAGAATGTTTCATATTTTAGCTTAGAAATTTTCGGGGAGTTACAATATCAGAGCATATGTGAGATGCTATTGAAGCATCGTGTGAGATCCGATATATACAAAAGTTAATGGATATTCAATATTTACCTAATTGTTCTGTTTTTGTGTTTGATGACAAAAATAATTTTGGGAGTTGGTATCAATAGATGAAGAGTTTTTTCAATGTTGTTGGACTATGGTCCATTATTGATAATGGATTCGTGGAAGCCCTAGAGGGCACAAAATTGAGTGGTGAACACCTATACAATTGGAGAAAAATAGAAAAATAGATTATAAGGCGTGCTACTATCTTTATAGTCAAGTCGAACTTCATGTATATAATGAATATTTACATGAAAGATCAACAAATGAGGCTTGGACAATTATTGACTATTACCTTAAAAGTTGTGTGTAACTCTTTTTTACAACAATTCCATAACACACATTATTGCCACAAAAGTTCACTAAATTGTATTGATTGTTCTTCTTTGGACCATGTTCTTCACTTCCACCATCAGCTTCTTCGTAATTCCATTCTTCAAAAAATCTGAGTATAGTTACTATGTATAACGACATATGATTTCTACCGAAATCATGTTGTGGAATATTTAAGATCATAAGTTTTAAAAGTTTTATAATCATTTAAATATGATGGTATAACTGTAATCACTAGTTTCAACAAATTCAGAGCCGTATTCAGAATTTAGAGATGATGGTGCACTATTACAAAAAGGTTGATCTAATATATAAATTTGATCGGTTCGATATTTAGGTTTTTACTACTGAAAACAGTTAAAATTTTAATATGATAGGTCAAAAATTAATTTATATATGTGTGTGTGTGTGTGTGTGTGTTGAATTAATTAAAATGCCAAAAGTGCTACAAATTACCACTTAGAGAAATATTATCTAATTTTAGAAAGAAAAATGAAACATGATAAATATAAAATTCAAATTTCTAACCTCACGTACAGAGGTGCACCCAGTCATTAGCGCATTAAGTGATACTCCTAGTGTGGGTTCACACATCTGTATTTTCAATATGTTTTTAAAAATATAAACTACTATATATGATCTCGAGAGGGGAGTATGGGTTCACGTGAACCCGATGACCCTCCCCCCCTTTGGATACACCTCTGTCAACAATGAATCGATCTTCATTTATTTTTTAAACTATACTTGTAACGTGTCTATTCAGATTTTATTACATAAATTAGAAAAGGGAAGTTACTATTTTGTTTTTTAAGGCAAATTAACAATCTTAATTACTTATAAGTACTTCTCAAACCTAAACCAATGTTAATAAACAAACATGACAAATCATTTTCTTCCACTTTGATAACTTCATTGACTACTCATTTTCTAACAAAGCAGTACAAAATAAAGAATACAAGTTTAAGAATCTGAGAAACTTATGTTAAACATGACCATATGAAATGGGAGAGAAAAATTACTAGTTAATAAGGCGGTGCTACACGATTAAATAGTAATGAAAGAAGGAATAACTATTAGAAAACAAATAGTAATAATAAGCACTAAAGCTTCTTGATTGACATCTATATTCTTCCACTTGTGGTTATATTTCTAAATCTATTAAGTGATACAGTAATACTTACAAGCTATTTCACATATCAACAAATCTCTGTTTGTTGTTCAAATTTATTATTGCTAGCACTTGGAGGGTTGTCACACTCCTTTTTCGCACGGCGGAAGGGTTTTTCCAATTTAAGTAACGATATTGATTAGGGATTACTTTTATTTTTTCAAAGTCGTCACTTAGAATTGAGTTATGGTGTTCCAAGTCAACTTTTATTTTTAATCCCTAATCAAAAGGAAATGGCTCTTTAATTTCGGTCTGTGAACTAGAAATTCAGGTAAGGAAATTTGTTGACCGAGGGGAAGGTATTAGGCATCCCTCGAGTCCCATGGTTCTAACACGGTCGCTTTTATTGACTTATACTTACTTTTAAATTATTTTTGGATATATTTTATATGCTACAGTTTCGCGCATATTTTTATTGTTGAACTTTTATTTGGTCTCAACCTAGATGCGTAATCGCATTCTTGATTTTGACATTTAATAGTTTCGAAGCATAACTGCTTTATTATCTCGAGTGTGTCACCTAATATTCTATGTCTCACATCTTGATTTTAATTAAATAAAATATTTATTAGAATAATTTTGACAAGGTGTGTCACCACATCCTTGAATTTCTTTAAAGTGTTTTAAAAAAAATGTGTAACCATATTCTTAATTGAAACAAATATTTTTTAACATGCCTAAAACTCATCTAATGTTATAAGAAAATATTAGTTCTTTATGAATAAAATCAAATAAAGTAAAATAAATATAAACTTCTAGGATACAATATAAAATTTTGGATTATTTTGTATTCTTTTATTTTTATTTACTCTTAAAGTTAATGTTAAAATTAGGCCTACACATATTATATTTTTCTTTTAATCTTAAATTTAATAGCAAAATTAGGCATACACATATTGTAATTTCTTATTAATCCAACAAAACAATGACAAATTGCTAAAATAAATCTCATTCTTTGTTTGATAAATAAAACAACAATCATTTTTTGAGCCCAATAATTCCTACTTTATCACTATTAGCATCGAAATCAAGAAAAGAACAATGCCATGACCCGTTCATTTTAAGAGATCACAACTAATGAATAAAAATAAATAAATAAAAATAACCACCAAATAAAGCTACTTTCATTCATTAAAGAGATATAACGCTTAACACATTCTTCATTTTAATCAAATTATGAATAAACAAGAGTGTAAGAAAACATATCCCATAGTTACATCAAATTCCATGAATATATTAAAGAAATAAGATAAAGTTTAACCTTAAATAGAGAGAATAAGTACCGCAAAATCTTGACCGAAGCTCGATTAAAACACTCACGAATCTTTTTGTAGATTGTATGTAGTGGTATATGTGTTGTATTTATATGAAAGTAATGAAAAGGGAAGAAAAGAAGTGAATGTATTTGTGGATTTTTAAAAAGAAAATAAAATAAAATGTGAAGGTTTTTTTTTTCTTCTTTCGTTCCTGCGTTTGGTGTTTTTTGGTAGTGTCGATTGTTTTTTTCTTTCCGTGTGTTTGTATGTTTTATAGGGGAGGTGGGTGTAGTGTGTATGTCTGTATTCGTGTGTTGTGTTTTTCTAATCTCCTTTTCTGATTGTTTGGTGTAGTAGTATATAGGTGTAGGGTGTGAGTATGTGGAGTGGAAGTGTTAGTGGTGTGAAGTGGGGGTAGTGTGGGTAGTGGAGGAAAAAGGGGTAAGGTGAGGTGAAGTGGGGTAGTACGTGTAGGTTAGGAGAAGTTTTTTTTTTTTATTAATATAATGTAATATAATATAAAATATAATATTTTTTAACTAACAAAAATTGAGTAGCTAATAATAAATTATAAATAAGAAATACTAGCTTATTTATTAAACTAAAATAAAAATAAAATATATCTTTTTTTGTTATTTTCAAATCTATTAAAATAAACTTACTAAAATAAGATAAAAGAAAAATATCTAATTTATATATAAAAGCAATATTTATGTCCAAAAAATGGTGTAAAACCTTAAGTTCGCTCAAAAATTACGCGTCTACAAGGGTCACATGAGTTCTTGCCTTATGTTTCTTATACTTCTTCCCTCAAGTCAAAATTCAAAAGCTCTTCCTTTCTTCTGTTTGTAAATATCACAAATTTAGAGGGTATAATCAAATAGACAGTAATTGTCAGATTGTCAAAATTTAAAAACTCACAATACTACTTCACCCCTATTGAGATGATTATTTCTCAACATTGCTAGCTACAAGGATTTGGACGACAAAAATTTAATATAATTCATATTCAAAGCTTTCTCAATATTTCTAGCTATTCCTGCTCACTTTCCACAGAATGCATAAGGCATTCGAGCGAGCACTTCAATTATTTTCATACTAATAAAAAAAATCTAACTACAAAAAACTATATAGCAATTTAAAATTGCCATGATAAAATACTAACTGGTTGAAGATTATCAAATAAAAAAGAAATGAGGAAGAGCCATGATGCTAACAACAGACATCATGATTACACAACTTGAAAAGTAATATCTAGAACAAAAAAAAGACATGAACACTTTAAAAATAATACGGAAGGGGAGGAGTCAAGAAGAGAGGTTTCAGAACTCCCAGTGATCCGTGTTTGTATAGATGACGAGGAAATTCTAGGTTTTTTTTTCATCCCACCAGTGATGCTAAGAAGGATCTCTTTTTATCGTAGAGAAAGTCATGCTCAATCAAGGGAGGAATAATCAGTCACATGTACCATTAGAGTGAATTTTTAACCAAAATAATTCCACTGATGCCCTGATTTGAGCTTTAACACAAGCAGAAAATGATCAAATAGGCTAGCGAGCAGGTATCCTATAGTTATTTTCTCAATATTGCTATCTATTTCTAAAATCCTACCCACTCAAAAGGAAAGGAGAACTTTCGTTGTACTTCAATGGAATTGAAATTAAAATCCTACCCACTTAAAAGGAAAGGAGAACTTCCATAGTACTTCAATGGAATTGAAATTAAAACCTTTACCAAATCTAAATCCAAAAGGAGAAAGTTTACATACCTTTGCAAATCTAAATTCAAAGCTTACAAACAGAGAGAGAAGAGGTAATTTATCCAAGAGAGAGACAGAGAGAAACGCGCGAGTAACCTCTAACAGAGGGAGACTACTGTAATCGATATGCTATTAAAAAAATAGTGATTTTTCTTTTCCTCTGAGAAAGAGAAACTACCGTAATTCTTTTCCTTTTTTTTTCTAATAGAAGAGTTGTGATTTTAAAATAATAACAATTATGCTAGTTAAAAAATAAAATTAACTTTAAATAAAAAATCACTATAAAATGGCCGACTACAGTAGTCGCCATTTGATAATATTTTTGAAATTATTTTAATAAGTTTCTGACTACTGCAATTGATGACTAGTAATTTATTTTATTGACTATATTTCGCAAAATTTTATGATTTCAGTAGTCTAAATCACGGTCGAGAAAAAAATAAAAAAATAAAAATCTTAATTTGTCGATTACAGTAGTCGAAAAAATATCTAAAATACCGATTGTAAATTTGTAATCGGCAGTTTAGTCGGAAAATGGCTTATTTCTAGTAGCGAGTTATACTCGCATTGATATACATGTCTCTAACTATATATACTAAAGATTAAGATGTTAATTAATTTGACAAATACAGAAAACTTGATATAACACTTAATATTTGCGATATGATTCCTACTAAATCAAGTGGCATTTGCAACATGTTGATTTGTTGTACATAAGTAAATCATCATATATTACCCTCCAATCTAATGTCAAGCTTGAAGCCAAACTAGATATCTTAAGTATATATGAGTGCAAATTAAATAGGTTCCCCTTAGCTAACATTAAGTGAGTGAATTAAGTGGCAGATGTTCTATCTAAGGAGGGCAAGAAGTTAAAGAAGGTTAACTCTACTATTGTATGAGCAGTTCCTCCTATGTTTGCAGTAAAGCTTTGGGAAGTAGCCAACGCTGGAATTTCTTTTGTTAGACATATAATGCCAAATAGTACTACTAATTTTTGTAATCATCCCTTCCCAATCCCTCCTCCCCGCATACTAGCAGTAGCCTGGCTCTATCACTACCTCGTACTATCGCATATTAAGATATAATATAATACTACATATTTGTACCAAAAATAAAAAGGGTTCCCCTTAGGGACCCTCCTCTGAAGATCTCGTTAACTCATTCTCCTTTTTCCTCTATTACGTACATAAAGGAACTTTGACTCTAGAATACTTTTAGCAATTGAATGTTTCAAAAGAAAAGAAGAATAAATACTCCCTCAGTTCACTTTTATTTATGCAATATTTTTAAAATTATTTTTCATTTTTATTTGTCACTTTTAACATATCAAGAAATGACAGTTAGTTTATTCATGTTTTATCCTTACACTACACTAAAAATTAACTAATGTCATTAAATGATTTAGCACAATAATACTTTTTGTTAATGTGCATATTTATTGCCGCTAAAAGCTATTTTTATTTTAGTGTTAACATTTGTTGCTTATTCCCCAAATTACTTTCTACAACATAATACTAAACATCAATTAATATAAATATTATAATAAAATACTCATATAAATTATTATTTCTTAAGGGACATATAAAATCCAAAGTAAACAAGTGAAAGTGAACAAAAAAAATAATAAAATTGCTAGAGGAAAATCACAAGGAAAATTAGTATAACAAATGGATTGTGGGTTTCGATATGAATCATTTGTTCTTAATAAAACATCGTCTCTCAGGCGAATAATGTTGCTACAACCTTTTTGTGTATATTGGCTGCACATGATATGCCAATTTTTCAACGAGAAAAAATAGACAAACCTTGGTCAACATTTTTTTGTTTTCTTTAATGAAATAAGGCGATACTTGCTGTTAAATTAAATTTAGCAAATGAATAAAAACTATTAGGGTATGTTTCCACATGAGAAGTCTTTTTTCTTTATTGAAAAAATACAAATATTGTTTGTTGAGTTTTTTTAATCAAATTTCGACCAAATCTACTTGGTCATTAGAAGTATTCATCTTTCTTTTTTTTGGGAATAGTTTTCACTTAATTTAAAATTAATATATGGTTGTAAAATTTTGAAGTCCAAGTCTATCAAACTTGGTGTTGGATTTCAAATTTGAAAAAGTAGCTTAAAATTATTTTCGAGTTCCATCTTCATAAACTTCAGATAAAGTGTTCTCGTCTTTTCTTTGCAGAAAGATAAGCAAATACAATTTCATTTACAATTTTAAGATGATATATTTTAAATAAAATTAAAAATATATTTGAAATTTCTAATCTAATAATACCTACTATATCTATTCTTTTTCTTGTAACTAGTTTTTGGGACGCGCTTTACGCGTGTAACCCATATTAATGAGTATATTATTTGCTAAAAAATTAAATATTATTAAATAATATGATTTGATTTCTTTTTTAAAAAATGTATCTATAGGTTTCTACGGTCTCACTATTACTATTACTATTACATTAATTTCATTACCTCCAAATAAATGCATTAGTGTAGGAAGTTGAGTAGTTCCTATCTTATAATAAAGATAAGATAAAGATCGCTTATGGAATACCAGTTTATGGCAACATATAGGTTTGGCAAAGACAAGCAGGATAAAGCTTAATTAGGAAAAAGTTCATACAAGTCGTAGAAATATAAAAAATATAAAAAATTGAAAAGGAGTTGGTACAAAAGTTACGACGTTGTACAGAATCTAGAAGATTTTTTAAGACATTTAAAAAATCGGTAACATTCTTATGACATCATTTTCTAGCGGGATGGTTGAAATCTCTCCAACCCTTTACCAAATGTCTCGAATTTGAACTCTTATGAATAAAGAACCCTCTCAATGGGGAGCACTTTACCCGTATTGGACATATCTGGTGTCACTAATCTACAGATTAATTGCCGAGTGGGCTGCAAATGTTGTTTTCTTACCGTAGTAAGAAGGAATTATGACATAGCGGATTCAGAATTTGTAAGTAAATCTGTATAGATTTTAAACTTTTGTTAGTAGTTAGAAAATTTTAACTTACAGGATGAGGATCAAGATATTCTTTAAAGGATAATAGAACAAAAGCCCTCGACAGATTCTTCACTTATTTATTTTCCACTATCATCAGTGGATAAATTGAACAATGGAGGGGAAATGATGGCACTGATAGCTTCTGGACAAGCTCAAGACCGTTACAAGGATAAAGTAACCTCAGCGAAATCCAATGATGATGTTAATCTAACCTACCATTAATCTATTTCAATACGTTTTATCTTTAAATAGTAATAAAAGAAAGAGTAATCATTCTATCAAATCCGTCTTAATGGTGATATTACAAATACAAAGAACAAAAAGGAGACACATAAGCAAGCCAATTAATTATTCTTTTTCAATCTTGTCTTGATGATGAAAACTAAAACTAAATCTAATGTAACAATCAGTTTGTTTCTTAACAAACAAAAAATCCCAAACTTAAAGCAAGTTATAAACAAAGTTACAATTCAACTATATAAATAGTAATAAAGACGATGTTTCAATAATTAAATTCTTATCTATCCTCATGACTGCATAAGAGACATCTCATAACATTCCCGATAAATTATGACATTCTTTCACCGATTTAGAGCTCCACATAAGAATTGTAGGAGAAGCACATATGAATCTTTTCTGGAAGAGTTAAATTTATATGACAAAAATTGTAGTATATGAAAAGTCACATAGAAATTTGTAAGATCAACTAATATTTAAATAAATTTAAAAAAGATAATCCATGAACAATGACTTTGTAAGATACATGTATCTTCTTTAATTTACCGTCTTCAAGGAGTAATTGCCTATTTGTTTTCTTTTTCTATTTAGTTTATTCAGGTTTATAACATTTTTAGGTATCAAATAAATATGTTTATCATGAACAATCACTTTGAAATAAATTTATTGTTTCATATTAGTGAAATGATAATATTTTTATTAAATTTTAATATTATTCAGAGGTAAAATGGTAATCCAACTTTGAAGTTAGGAGCTTCCCACTTTTCATATATATGATTTAGTTTGACAGTTTTAAGAGTAGAGTGAATGGTTAGATATCCAAAAGGCATAAGGACAAATTTTACGTTTTTATGTGCTCATATTAATGGAGTGTGATCATATAAACTTTTCACAATCTAAATCATTTTTCCTATAATATGTATTGATTTCATTGCAACTCTTCAATTTCTTCAGACTTTTTGGAGTAAGAAAAGGTTTTTTTATAGGTGCATAAATTTTGCATTAATTAATAAGAAGTGAGGGAATTTACAATGATATAACAAAGAAATTAAAGTGTTGGACTTTTAATTCAACATTACATAAATAAAATATGACTATTAAATTGAATTTACTATTTAATTATATTTTGATTTAGTATAGGGGCAAAATGGTCATTCAACTTTAAAGTTTGGAGGTTCTCACTTTTAGTATAACTAGTTTTGACGCACGTGCGTTGGACGAGAATATCAAACCATGCACTATACTATTTTTAAATATAATGTGACTATTATTAAATAAAAAAATTAAAAGTAAGCAATTATAAAATGAATGATAAAGTATAAGTTCCTATGAATAGTAGATGTAAACTATCTTATGATTACTAATGAAGTTAGTAAGTCTTAAAATATCTTAGTTACACCTCTTAAATATATTTTCTCTTCCCTAGAGCATGACATAGTTATTATTATATTGTTGGAGTTCTTACTTTTAATATAATATAATATAATATAATATAAATATTGATATAAAATATAGAAAATATATAAAATTAGATGTTTTTAATCGGAGTATTATATTAATTTAACATTCACGCTAGGGAGTGTTCAAATTTTACTAAATTTTGATATTGTCAACGTCTGGAAATCAAACTTGAGTTTTTACGAAGAGAAGAATAGAAAACATAAAAAGAATCTTAGTTAAAAATTGTGAGGAAACCCCTCCATTTACAGTAAACAAAGGGTAGTATGATCATGTACATATTGTTTCTTATTATAAAAGTCCCAACCCTTCAGAAAGGTCACAACTCTCTAAAAAGTCTTAATCATTCAATGTGAAATGGTGTCTTCTTTTAATATAATATAATATAAATAAATATAATATAAAATATTGAAGATATACTAAACTGGGTGTTTTAAGAAGAAGAAGAACAATGAAAAACTTTAAAAAAATTGAGGAAACCCCTCTTTTTTTAGCCAACAAAGGGTAATTTATGATAAAATTATCACGACCCAGACCGCTGTGATTGGCACCCACACTAACCCTCCGGTGGGAGAACCATTACTACAACCCGACTAAGCAACTTAAAGAACTAAAACATTTAAAGATACGGAAGTAGGTTTAAATGCCTAGCAAAAATGGAGTTCCCATAAATTCCAAAGGTTTTAAATAAACGCCTAAACAAAACTATTGTGGAAGTTTAACCCCCCTAGAACCTGAAAGTCATTGTACTAAAACTCTATAATTCAACAAGTTTAAGGAAAAGGGGTGCAACCCCGAAAGTAAACATTACGAATAAGTCTAACTAAATAGTCTGAGTCCGAAAAGAGTGGACTAAACAAATAGATGACCCATGGCAGCCTGGAAGAACTGGCTCGCCCTTGAATCCGGTCTCGATCAATGATCCCCTAGCTGAGGTCTATCAGTAGCCGCCTGAAGATGCCATGTACTCAACAAAGAACGAGCAAGTGCAGTATCAGTACACAACCACAGTGTACTGGTAGGATCACGCGGCCACTCCAGTAAGCGAAATACAAGCAAGCAAGTACAACACAGTAAACACACATATACAGAATGCATAACTCAGTTATCATTTTAGGAGCAACATACAATTTCCCGATATCACTGACAGACAGATATGAATGTAATAATCACAAGTGGTCCTCTCATGGAACCCACACCCAAACTGTTAGTGTGTCGAAACGTGACACCTGATCCAATATACATGTGTCGGAACGTGACACCTGGTTCAATATATGTGTCGGAACGTGACACCCAATCTAAAATATGTATCGAAACGTGACACTCGGTCCAATCAGCACAACCACAATCATAACCACACCATCAGGAATAGTGCACATAGTCACCCAATCAAGTAACAAGTTCATGACATGTAATTGTTCGCACATAATCATTCATTAGATTCAGTTCACATTTTCCTATTCACATACACGCATGCATACAATGAAGCAATTAACCGGCATATATCACACAAACAGGAAATCGAACCATCACCTACCTCGAAACCAAGCTTGAATCCTCCTAAGACACTTGAGCCTTCCCTTTCTAGATTCTTTCAGCTTGTTCTTGGTCAAAAACAGTTAAATAATGAAGGGATCAATAAACAAGGCCTAATTTACCCGGATAATAATCAAACTATCAATCCAAGGACAAAACCAAGATCCTACTGTTCATTTAGGGATTTTCCCACCATTAACTTCAGGCCAAAACCCTCTCCCAACGATCATTACCCAAGATTCTAAGTTCTAAGAATCGAATTACGGATTAGGGGAGTAATAATCTTACCTTTAGCGCTAGAATTTATGGAAAACTTTCAAGAACTTCCCTGGATCTTCCCTTAGCTCTCAAGAATGGAGTTTTGCAGAAAATAACGATTTTGGAGTTTTTTCCCGATTTAAGTCGCGACTGCCCCACCTTGGCAAACCCCGTTCCGCCACAGCAGCCCCGCCCTGGCGGGATTAATCCCACTCCGGTGGCTTTCACGGAGACATAAACTCGGAATTTGAGTTTCAAGCTCCCATTTCACAACACACCTTCAACCCTTGACGTTCTAAAACTACCCTTTCATACCAAGATCAGTTTCGGGAGTTCTACTCGCCCGAATTCAATTTCGTAAAGCCGTACAGGCTCCTTAACGTCTTAGATATCCACTCATGTGATCAAATTCATAATTAAATCCCCCATACATTACCATATTTCCCTAGACCTCACCTGACTCAGATTTCATCCAAGTCTGGCCTAGGCTAGAAATTTCCAAGTTACTACTCAGAAGTTTTCGAGCAAAAATGCCTTCCCCATTGGATTTTCCATAACGACGGAAACAGGTCGTTACAATAGATACCAATTTATCCATCACTCATCCCCGAGTGATAAACTAGGAAAAACTGGCTAAGGCAAGAGCAGAGTAGTACCTGAATCGTCGAACAATTGGGGATACTTGTCTCGCATGTCCTTTTCGGTTTCCCAAGTAGCTTCCTTGACCGGATGAAGCTTCCATTGAACTTTCACGGACTTTATCTCCTTGGTCCTCAGCTTCCGGACATCGCGGTCAAGAATTGCAACCGGTTCTTCCTCATACTGAAGGTCTTTATCTAACAAAACTGAGTCCCGTTTTATGATGTAATCTTCATCCCCATGATACTTCTTCAACATGGACACATGAAACACTGGGTGGCCCCAGATAGGCTAGGCGGAAAAGCCAACCTATAAGCCACTGGCCCTACACAGTCAAGAATCTCAAATGGTTTGATGTATCGAGGACTAAGCTTGCCCTTCTTGCCGAATCTCATCACCCCCTTTATAGGTGACACTTTTAGAAGAACTTTCTCACCAGCCTGAAATGTCATGTCCCTTACCTTACGATCTGCATACTTTTTATGTCGACTCTGAGCTGCTAGAAGCTTAGCTTGGATGCTTCTCACTTTATCCTGAGCATCTTTCACCAAATCGACCTCCAAAGGTTTCACATCTCCAGCCTCAAACCACCCTATGGGTGATCTACATCCCATCTCATAAAGTGCCTCGAACGGGGCCATGTCTATGTTGGAGTGGTAACTGTTGTTACAGGAGAACTCACACAAAGGTAGGAACTTATCCCAATGCCCTCCAAAGTCAATCACGCATGCCCTCAACATGTCTTCTAACACTTGAATAGTTCTCTCGGATTGTTCGTCCGTTTGTGGATGGAAGGCTGTGCTAAAAGTGAGTTGAGTGCCCAACTCCTCATGCAATTTTCCCCAAAACTTATAAGTGAACTGCGTACCACGGTCCGAGATGATAGAAAGGGGCACCCCATGCAGCCTCACTATCTCCTTCACATAAACCTTAGCCAACTGCTGCGCATTATAATCTACTCTGATTGGAATGAAGTGAGATGACTTAGTCAGTCTATCAACCACCACCTAAATAGAATCAAGCTTCCCAAAGTTCTTGGGAATTCGACCACGAAATCCATAGCTATGCTTTTCCACTTCCATTTCGGAATTGGCATTCGCTGAAGCAAACTTGCAGGTCTTTGGTTCTCATACTTTACCTGCTGATAGTTTTGGAACTTAGCCACAAACTCAGCTATGTCTTTCTTCATGCCAGGCCACCAATAAAGTCGTTTCATATTTTGGTACATCTTGTTCACACCCGGATGAATGGAACACCGCGAACCATAGAATTCTGTCAACATCTTCTGAATCAAGTCATCCACTCGGGGAACACAAATTCTTCCCTTTAAACTGAGCACACCACCTGCATCAAGAGTCGCATCTTGTACCTTGCCAGACACTGTCTTCTTTCTGAGCTCATTCAAACTCTCATCCTCAAACTGTTTGGCCATGATCTCCTCAATGAATGTGGGCCTAACCTCAATACTGGCTAGCACCCCACCTTTCTCTAAGATGCCCAACTGCATGAACTTAGACTCCAAGGTTTGAATATCCTTGGCCAAAGGTTGCTTGGATACACCCAAGCAGGCTAGATTACCCATACTCACCACCTTCCGGCTTAATGTGTCTGCCACCACGTTAGCCTTACCTAGATGATACTGGATGGTAACATCATAATCCTTGAGTAACTCCATCCACCTTCGTTGTCTCAGATTCAGGTCCTTTTGAGTGAATACATGTTGTAGACTACGGTGGTCAGTAAAAACCTCACACTTGACACTATAAAGGTAATGACGTCAGATCTTGAGGGCAAACACTACCGCTGCCAACTCCAAATCATGTGTCGGGTAGTTTCTCTCATGCACCTTCAGCTTTCGCGATGCATAAGCTATGACATTCTTACCCTGCATCAACACTGCACCCAAAACCGAATGTGAAGCATCACAATAAACAATGAAATCTTTACCTTCCACCAGTAGTGCTAGAATAGGTGTTGTAGTCAGAAGAGTCTTGAGCTTTTGAAAGCTCTCTTCACATTTTTCAGTCCATTCGAAAGGCACCTCCTTTTTGGTCAGCCTTGTCAGATGTGTGGCGATAGAAGCAAAATTCTTCACAAACCGACGATAGTAGCTGGCAAGCCCCACAAAACTCCTAATTTCAGTCACAGAACTAGGCCGGACCCAATTCTTTACTGCTTCGATCTTTTGGGGATCTACCATTACCCCTTCCCTTGAAACAACATGCCCCAAAAAGGCAACTGAAGTCAACCATAACTCACACTTGGAAAATTTGGCATATAACTTTTGTCTCCCAAGGACACCCAAAACAATCCGAAGATGGTCGGCATGCTCTTCCTTACTCTTCGAATAAACCAAAATGTTGTCAATAAAGACGATAACAAAAGAATCCAGAAATGGTTTGAACACACCATTCATCAAACTCATGAAAGTTGCAGGCGCATTGGTCAACCCAAACGGCATCACTAAAAACTCATAGTGCCCATAGCGGGTCCTGAATGCCGTTTTTGGTACATCCTCAGGCCTAATCCTTAACTGATGGTAACCAGACCTTAGATCAATTTTAAAGAAAACTGATGCACCCTGCAACTGGTCAAAAAGATCATCTATCCGAGGCAACAGATACTTATTTCGAATGGTGACCCTATTTAACTGTCGATAGTCTATGCACATCCTCATACTACCATCTTTTTTCTTAACAAACAAGACAGGAGCACTGTTATGTCGTGATTTCACCAACCTTTAGAAAAAACCACTTTTTGAAATGTTCTAAGTATAAAACAATTTAAGAAAAATACTTAGAAAAGAGTCACCACTTAATTTTTTTAAAAAATTAAGAAAACTTAATTCAAAAAGACTCCAACAGATTAAGTCTTTAAAAATTTAGAGAAAATGGGTAAGAGGTTCTTATTTCTACTTTAAGAAGGTATTAGCATTTAAAGTAGTCGCTAACATGCGGTTATCCAACGACTTGAAAGATATATATTTTTGACTATTTTTTAGGAAAATGATTTAAACTAATTTACAATATTCGATTAACTTTGAGAAAATAGTCAAACAAAAAACATTTTTAATTTTAAAAAAAAGGGGACCTTAATTGAAATATTTGAATTGAATTACAAGTGATTACAATTTTAACAAAACTAGATTAATTAAAATTTTATTTGAATCATTTTAGAAGTAGTAATTTGAACCAATTTGGTCAATTAAAGCATGAAAATTATTTTAAATAAATAAGATAAGTGAAAGTTTTGACTAAAAAACATTTGAATGAGTAAATAAAGAATAAAGAGTTGATGAAATAAAATTTATTAAAGTAAACCAACACAAAGAAAATAGTTTATCTTTTGGGGAATTCAACTAAGTTAATTAATAATCATAAAGTTGGGGTAAAAATAAAATTAGTCAAAACATAATCAAAACAAATAGAAGAGAAAAAATATAATGAAATTGGGCCCCTTCTTGGGCCAATTTCGCTGCAATTTTGGGCTTTAACACAATTCTCATTTTGTATATATCAGCTGTATATCAGCGTGTATATCAGCTCTTTCCATGTATTTCTTGCTTCGGAACACCTGTAGTTTAGCTTCCCTTTCATCCTCAAACACAGGAGGCTGACTCGATACTCGAAAATGCAAGGAGGCGATTTGAAAAGTCCAAATGGACTCGTGGCAGATGTACATTCAAAGAAAATAAAATCAACATTAGCCAAGTCACATGGAGCGGAATTATTCAGACATTTCAAGAATGAACTATACAAGCCAACAATTTATTCAGTGTTTTCAAACATAGTTCTCCAGGAGCTTATTGATGCAAAGGCAAGCAAAAAAAATAATAATAATTTAGCTTCAAATAAAATAGCTATGTGTAGTGGAAGTATGCAAATAAAGGGAACACATATTTTGCTAGCTCAATCCACTATTTTATGATCAAATAATGAAGTTGTAAAGTAGCAGCATACAACATTCATAAGACTAGCATAGCAAAGTATAGTTGGAATCACAACAAGAGGAAATTAAATCTATTTAATCTAAAAGCAAATGGATCAAACTGCTACCAATATTCAAGTGTCAATATTAAATAAAAGAACGTCAATATTGAATAAAAGAATGCATTTAAAGGTGAGAAAAGACACTGCCTTTAAGCTAATCAGAATAGAATCTAAAGCTACTAATATACCACTTTCTAAACAATGGAAAGAAAACAAGGAGAGTAACACAATTAATAGTATCAAATGCGCAAGGAGTAATGTTAAAGAGACGGAAGACATTCATTTATCTAAAAATAAAATAAAATTTAAACCCAATCTAATTTAATCACGAGATTAGCATGTTCTCAGCATAGCAAATTCGATATCGAATAGAGGCAAAATATGATCCTAATACAGAGATCACAAGACCATTTCTAAGAAAATTATGGTCAAAAGGTAAACAAGACATCGGGCTATAGATGATACACAGTAAGAGAAATCGAGGGACTCGTGGAGGACCTTAGCTTGCACAAAACAGAAACGAATATTCCCTATGCAAATTTCATATTAATCAAGCACCCACCATTAAATGTTAAACTTAATCACGAGGAAAACAGAGAAAGTTACAGCTTTGAAGCCTCTTTTATTTTTATTTTACAGTGATGAGAGGGTTGTTTTAGAAATATACAAACATACTACCATAATTCCAACAGAACATGTAACTGGAGAACATATAATACGATATCTTTGAACGCTAAGAGAAACGAACAGGCAAATAAGGACCTTCCATACATACACAGCTTCTGGCTAACTATTTGAAGCCAAAAACATACATTGGATTCCAAATCAAAGAAAAACGAGTTGACATGAATAGAATCAAGACAGTGACTCAATAGTATGAACAAAAATTAAATAGAGATTCACAAAGCATTGCTAACAAAAGATTCAATCTAAGAGAAAACAGAAATAAGAACTACGAATCAGACTCCAAAAGAAATAACCAAGCACACAAGCAAGAAAAAAAAGAACTGAAAAGCTAGGAGATTACCTTTCTCAGAGCAGCAAACTGAGGCAACGAGCTGAAAAGCTTCCTACGACCACTGACCCACAATCAGATGAGCCAAAGAACTTGAAAGAAAATCGAAAATTCGAGGTTCAAACCTTCGTGGGTTTGAGTTCGAAGAATACTATTCTCCAACCTTCAAATTTCAATTCTCTCTCGGTATCTCTATATGGCACCAATACCATGTATTTATAGCAAAAAATAAAGGTTGGAATTCAAATAGTCGTTTGAGCGGGAGATGAGAGATTGATTGGAGAGAATGGAAGGAAAAACAAGCAAAAGGAGAACATACCCCCGAAAATCCGGATTCGATGTGATATCTCTTGATCCGCATCAGATTTGGGTGAGATTTCTCTCAGCCAAAGTCAACAAATCTTGTTCCGAGGTCTGCAATCTTTGAATATGGAGGGAGGGACTGTCAATGGTGATGGGCGGTGTAGTTGGATGAAGAAATTAGGGTTCTTGGTATTGACTTTTGCGCTTTGGAGGAAGAAAGGGGAGAGGAGCGTGTCTTTGGTTTAGAGAGTGAGTTAGAAAGAAAAAGAGAGAGAAGAGTGTGTTATTATATGTCCTCATATGTGTGCAGATGTGCAAGAATTAAAGGATGACCCATTATATTTAAAATTTGACCACTTTAGTTTCTATTCTAACCATATTAGATTTAGGTATGACCAAATTGAATCAAATAACTAATTCGGCCAAAATTAAAACAAGATGAATAATTATCGATTAATTATTTGAGATTCTTAATTTATACAAGACAAAATAATTATCAAGACTTATTCATTACTTAAAATAGAGAACTAATTATACAAAATTATAAAATTCACTAATTCAAAGGAAATAAATATGTATTTATGCTAAACACTATTTTTTATGCTATTTATATTTTCAAAGACGATTATTTCAAATTGTTTGAAATCGGAGAAGCTCGATAATTGACTCGAATGGCATAGGGTCAAAATTGGGTGTCAACAAGCACCCCACGGGAAAGCACTAGGACGGAGGAAACCTTTATCCAGAAGATCTTGGATTTGAACTTTAAGCTCTCTCAATTCCACCGGGGCCATTCGATAAGGAGGAATGGAGATGGGGCGAGTGTCCGGTTCCAAGTCAATGCAGAAATCTATATCCCTATCCGGAGGCATACCAGGCAAATCGATAGGAAACACTTTTATGAATTCAGACACTATAGGAATAGACTCAATAGAGGGAGACTCGACATCAACATCCCGAATATGAGCCAAATATGCCAAACACCCCTGCCCCATCAGTTTCCTAGCCCGAATGGAAGATATGACCTTAGCTGGCTTAGGCTTGTACACCCCTTCCCACTCTAACTTTTTCCTACCCCGGATCTCTAGAGTCACAGACTTAGCATTACGATTAAGCACAACATAATAGGGGGACAACCAAGTCATGCCTAAGATTATATCAAAGTCAGTCATATCCAGAATAACCAAATCAGCCTAAGTCTGAAAACCCATAAACATAACAGGACAAGTACGATAAAAATGGGTGACTATGACAGACTCTCCAACTGGGGTAGAAACATGGATGGGGGCATCAAGTATATCACAAACCGCATCAAATCCCAAGGCAAACTGAACTGACACATATGAATAAGTCAAACCCGGATCAAACAACACAGTAGCCATCCGGTCACAGACAAGAATAGTACATGTGATCACTGCATCAGACGCCTCAGCCTCGGTCTTGCCCGGAAAGGCATAAAATGAAGTTTCGCAGAAAATAATATTTTTTGAATTTTTCCCCGATTTAAGTCGCGACTGGCCCGCCCTGGCGGGATTAATCCTGCCCCAGCGGCTTGCACGGAGACAGAAAATCAGAATTTGAGTTCCAAGCTCCCATTTCACAACACACCTTCAACCTTTGACGTTCTAAAACTACCCTTTCACGCCAAGATCAGTTTTGGGAGTTCTACTCGCCCGAATTCGATTCCGTAAAGCCGTACAGGATCCTTAACGTCTTGGCTATCTACTCACGTGATCAAACTCATAATTAAATCCTCCATCCATTACCAGATTGCCCTAGACCTTACCTGACTCAGATTTTATCCAAGTCTGGCCTAGGCGGGAAATTTCCAAGTTACTACTCAGAAGTTTTCTGGCCCAAATGCCTTCCCCATTGGCTTTTTCATAACGACGGAAATAGGTCGTTACAAAATCTAAAAAGATAATTAAAAAACGTGACTGAAGAGAGAGAGAGAGAGAAATTACAATAGTAATTGAATTAAGTAAAAAGAGAAAAAAATTAAGTAAAGAAATATATCCAATTATAATTGTGATTGATAATTTAAATGGTAAAAAGGATAAATTATGAATCTCATAAAATCAACCCACTAAGTCAAAAAAATAGGTTTGAAAACGCGTAAAGTTATACATATTTAATAAGTTGTCATATTTATAATTAATATGTTGATGTTGTAAATAAAAAATAGTAGATTGATATTATGTAAATTAAAGTGTTAAATTAAATATTGTTGTTATTTTCCCTACTTAAAATGAGTCAAGGCCCAAAACATATTAAAATGAGGGCCCAACGTCACATTTTTAGAAGGAAAAATTATGGAACTTGTCCAAATTAGCAACTTATTTATAGAAAATAGTTATATTTTAAAAATATTATAAAAAAAGCAATATCTTATTTTTATAGAAAACTCTTCTCCTCTCTCTTGCCTCTCCTCCCACTCTATTGCCCTCTCCCCTCTCTCTCTCCCCTATTAATAAGAAGAAATTCATTCAAATGTATTATGTATAAATTATATTCAATTAGATATATGAGAGTTTTGTGTTTTATTTCAGTTGTGTTCGAAAAACTGTATTTTGTATTTTTGTATCAATTGTATTTGTATTCATACAAATACAATATGTGTTCATCCTCTCTGTCAAATGAATCTGTATCCAATCAAAGAGATGATGAAAACGGTTGTATTCATTGTATTTCGACTTCAATTGATACAAAATAAATTAAGAATACAATGCAAAACAAATACAAAATACAATTCGTTGTATTTCAAATACAATTGATACAAAATAAATACAGAATACAATGAAAAAGAAATACAAAATACAGTCCTCTCTTCTCCCTCTCTCGATCTCGCTCGCCTCTCACCTTCCTCTCTTGATCTCGCTCGCCTCTCACCTTCCTTTCTTGATCTCGCTCTCCTCTCTCCTTCCTCTCTTGATCTTGCTCGCCTCTCTCCTCCCTATCTCAATCTCGCGCACCTCTATTCTCCCTCTCTCGATATCGCTCGCATCTCTCCTCCCTATCTCGATCTCTCCTCTCTCGATCTCGCCCACCTCTATCCTCCATCTCTCGATCTCTCTCTCCTCGCTCCTCTCAATCTCTCTTGATTTTTCTCTCCTCTTAATATGTATTCATTTTGATATAAATCAATTTGTATTTGTATTTTTCTCCAAAATCTGTGAAAACTACACTTTCTCCTCTCTCTCTTTCCTTCTTTTTGGTCCATAATCTCAGGGTTCAGATGATGATGAGGATGATAGAGATTCCAACCTAATCACTTCAAGTCAGACCGATAAACTAAGCTCCAACTCTGGTGTCAACTCTCACTCAAACTCTCCTTCCTCCTTCCCTAACATTTGCTATTATTCGTAATTAAGCAAACTATAGCTATAGAGTGCCTAATATTTGTTATTTTTGAAAGTTTCCCTTTTAGAATACAATTCAAACTTGAATTTAGTCGAAGCTCCAATGTGGGCTTCAAAGACCCGGGCAAAAAAAAAAAGTACTTTAGTAACTTATTTATCCTAACAAATAAGCAGCATAACAAGTCCTAACTTCTCGTAATACCTTTCCTGGTAAATGGTTATGAGATTAGGTGCTCACTTAGGTGTATTGATTCCTTATTCTTGTTGGTTATGGCAATATTCATGCTAGTTATCGGGAAAAAAACTTTTCAATTAAAAAAGAGTGAGAATCAACCGCTTGCAATGTCAAAGTGTTTACATATAGATAAAAGTAGGTGTTTGGTCATAGATTCCCAAGAATGAGAAGAGCCATCCCAATGTGGATCGAGTTTCACACATCTAAAAATGTGAAAGAGTTGGTTCTTGAGCTCCTGTTCAGCTTCAAATGGGAAATAATTCATTTCCAGACATGCTTCAACTTGAGACCTCTTTGCACTGAAGTAACCAAACTAGTATTCCAACTACAATAACAATTAGAAGAAACTACAAACATGTTTAATGGGAGGTAGCAGTAGTTGGGATGAAGGCAAACTGGTCTCGACACCATAGAGAAATACTACCCACATGTTCCACACTGGCTACACCATTGCACCATTGGCATCTAAATTTAGCTTACATGCATAACAGATGAGGCACTTCACCGCCTTGCACTTTGATCAACATGGAGAAGCAAAACAAGAGCACAAACTTCAAGTTTGAATAACAATTCAGTTAGGAATTGGGAAAAAGATTATGGTTGATTGAAAACACTTCAATGCATTACATAATTCACACCAAATCTCATCTACTAACGTAATACATTACGTTATACATAAGGGAACAAACCAGCCGACCAAATCTGAACCAAGACCAACAAATGGTAAGATGAAACAGCAGCCTGCCAAGTAGCTAACAGTAAATTGTAAAATTCAACAAAAGATCTATCTTGTGATCAAGTGAAGCTAAATTAAATATTGTGAAAATAGAAAGGCTTCTCATTGACTTGATCAACAATGTCCTAGAGTTGCTCGGAGTCCTTAACTATGTACAATATGGTAGGTAATTAATCACAGAATATCCTGAGTGTAACGACCTAATTCCGTCGTTAGAAAAAATCCAATGGGGAAAGAATTGGGGCCAGAATACTTTTGAGTAGTGACTTGGAAATTCCTAGCCTAGTCCAGATTTGGACGAAATCTGAGTCATGTGAGGTCTAGGGAAATCTGGTAATGAATGAGAGATATAATAATGAATTTGGTTACATGAGTGGATAGCCAAGACGTTAAGGAGCCCATACGGCTTTACGAAATTGAATTCGGACGAGTAAAACTCTCGAAAGTGATCTTAGCGTGAACGGGTAGTTTTTGAATGCCATGGATTGAAGGTGTGTTGTGAAATAGAGGTTTGAAACTCTAATTCTGACGTTCTGTCTCCGCGCAAGCCGCCAGGGTGGGATTTATCCCGCTAGGGTGGGGCCGCTGTGGCGGGATGGGATCCGCCGTAGCGGCCCAGTCGCGACTTAAGTCGGGATTAAATCCCAAAAATGTTATTATTCTGCAACATTCGTTCTTGAGAGCTAAGAAATGACCCAGGGATATTTCTTGAAGGATTTCCACTTCTTCTAGCACTAAAGGTAAGGGTTTTACTCCCCTAATCCATTTTTCGATCCGTAGAACTTAGATTCTTGGGTAATCATTAGTGGGGGAAGGTTTTGACCCAAAGTTAATGCTGGAAAAGCCCTAAATTGGGTATTGGGAACTTGGGTTTTTTCCTAGGGTTGATAATGGTGATTGTAATCCGGGTAATTAGGCCTCGTTTATTGATCCTTGTATTAAATTATTATTTTTAGACCACGAACAAGCAGAAAGAATCCGGAAAGGGAAGATTCAAGTGCCTTAGGAGGATTCAAGCTTGGTTTCGAGGTATGTGATGGTTTGATTTCATGTTTGGGTAATATATGTTGGTAATTGCTTCATTGTAATGCATGCATGTATGTGAATGAGGCACTATTGATCAAACCTAATGAAATGAGTATGAATGAACCATTGTATGCCATGAATCCACACTTGATTGTATGATTATGAGTATGTACATTATGAGTGTGAATGTGATTGTGGTTGTGTTAATTGGATCGGGTGTCACGTTCCGACGCATTTATTAGATCGGGTGTCACGTTTCGACACATATATTAGATCGGGTGTCACATTTCGACACATATATTGGATCGGGTGTCACGTTCCGACACACTAATTGGGATCGGGTGTCACGTTCCGGCACACTAACAGTTTGGGTATGGGTTCCATGAGAGAACCATTGTGATTGTTATGTTATGTCTACTTGGCATTGATAATGGAAGACGGTATGTTGCTCTAAATTGATGACTGAACTGTATATTTTGTACGTGTTGAGTTTATTATGTTGTGACTGCTTATATATGTTTCGCTTACTGGAATAACCGCGTGATCCTACCAGTACACTGTGGTTGTGTATTGATACTGCACTTGCTCGTTTTTTGTTGAGTACAGGGCATCTTCAGGTGGCTACGGACAAACCTCGGCTAGGAGATAACTGATCGAGACTGGATTCAAGGGTGAGCCAGTTTTTTCAGGCTGCCAGAGATCCTTCGTTTTGTTTGTTTAGTCCATTCTGTTTGGACTTAGACATTGCTTTAGTAGTTGTTTTATGTTTGGTTGGGGTTGTACTCCTTCTTCTTAGACTTGTTGTACTTTAGATGTTTTGGTACAATGACTTTCAGGTTCTAGGGGTTAATTTCCGCATTAGTTGTTAAATGTTAGTTGAACTTCCGGAGTTTATGGGAACTCCGTATTATTTATTTACTTATTTAAACTTGTTTCCGTAGTGTTAAATGCTTAGTATATTGGTTAAATTTCTTAGTTGGGCTGTAGTAATGGTTCTCCCACCAGAGGGTTAGTGTGGGTGCCAATCACGACGGTCTGAGTCGTGAAAAAGTTGGTATCAGAGCCCTAGGTTCGTTGATCTCATTGTATCAAAATGAGTCTAGTAGAGTCTTGCGGAACGGTACGGAGACGTCTGTACTTTTCTTCTAGAGGCTATAGGACTTTAGGAAATCTCTTTGTTTCTACTCCTTACGTGATATGACTTGATTCCAATTGGTATCTGGTGATCCAAATTGGTATCTAATCTCTTTCACTCTTCTATCCGAGGAAGGGTAGCACCCGCCAGGGGTGAAGCCCAGTTGAGGATGCGCATAGACTATCGACAGTTAAATAGGGTCACCATTCGAAATAAGTATCTGTTGCCTCAGATTGATATCTCTTTGACTAGTTGCAAGGTGCGTCGGTTTTTTCTAAAATTGATCGAATGTCTGGTTACCATCAGTTAAAGATTAGGCCTGAGGATATACCAAAAATGGCATTCAAGACCCGCTATGGGCACTATGAATTTCTAGTAATCTCGTTTGGGTTGACAAATGCGCCTGCAGCTTTCATGAGTTTGATGAATGGTGTGTTCAAACCATTTCTGGATTCGTTTGTTATTCTCTTTATTGATGACATTTTGGTTTATTCGAAAAGTAAGGAAGAGCATGCCGACCATCTTCGTTTTGTTTTGGGTGTTCTTGGGACACAAAAATTGTATGCTAAATTTTTCAAGTGTGAGTTCTTGTTGGATTCAGTTGCCTTTTTGGGGCATATGGTTTCAAGGGAAGGGGTAATGGTAGATCCCCAAAAGATAGAAGCAGTCAATAATTGGGTCCGACCTAGTTCTGTCACTGAAATTAGAAGTTTTGTAAGGGACGGCTAAATAATGAACACCATTATTTTGGAAAATACATTTAGTATTGGTTACATAACATGTATGGGTTGCTTAGTAAATGATGAAACTATGTTGTGAAAATTGAGGTTAGAATCTCTACTACGATTTTCTAGATTGAGTGTATATCAAAGAGGGTCATGATACGACTCCTCCAATAGTAGTGATGCTTACTTAATTAAGTCATTAAGTGTGTTACAATTGTGGAGAACCTGGACATATGAAGAGAGATTGTCCCCATCCGCGTATGTCTGACCCCGTGCCGCAGCAGACCAGAGCAGTGGTACCAGCGGGCAGCGGTAGTAATGGCAGAGGACGTCCACAAGGTGGGCGATGAGGAAATCAGTGAGGCCATAAAGGCCGAAGAAATGGTAATGCAGGTAGGAGAGCAGTGCAGCCAGGCAAGGAGATTGCCCGTCAAGATGACAGGGCTCAGTTTTATGCCTTTCCGGGCAAGATCGAGGCTGAGGCATCGGATGCAGTGATCACAGGTACTATTATTGTTTGTGACTGGATGGCTGTTGTTTTGTTTGATCCGAGTTCTATTGATTCATATGTGTCAGTTCAGTTTGCCTTGGGATTTGATGAGGTGGTGATGTGCTTGATGCCCCCATCCATATTTCTACCCCAGTTGGAGAGTCGGTCATAGTCACCCATGTCTATCGTGCTTGTGCTGTCTTGTTTATGGATTTTTAGACTTGGGCTGATTTGGTTATTCTGGACATGACTGACTTGATATAATCTTAGGAATTACTTGGTTGTCCCCCTATTATGATGTGCTTAATTGTAATGCTAAGACGGTAACTCTAGAGATCCCAGGTAGGGAAAGGTTAGAGTGGGAAGAGGTGTACAAGCCTTAGCCAGCTAAGGTCATATCTTCCATTCGGGCTAGGAAACTAGTGGGGCATGGGTGTTTGGCATTTTTGGCTCATGTTCGGGATGTTGATGTTGAGTCTCCCTCTATTGAGTCTATTCCTGTAGTGTTTGAATTTAGAGAAGTCTTTCCTACCGATTTGTATGGTATGCCTCCGGATAGAGATATAGATTTCTGCATTGATTTGGAACCTGGTACTCACCCCATCTCTATCCCTCCTTCTCGCATGGCTCCGGCAGAATTGAGAGAGCTGAAAGCTCAAATCCAAGAGCTTTTTGATAAAGGTTTCATCCGTCCTAGTGCTTTCCCGTGGAGTGTTCCTGTCTTGTTTGTTAAGAAGAAGGATGGTAGTATGAGGACTGGTGATTTTATCTTAAGCCATAAAGGAGTGGATTGATACCGGGATGACAAGCTTATGGATAAAGAAAGTCCCATTGAGTATACTTGGGTGAAGGCAATTGAAGACTTTAGTAAGAAAGTGCGTATGAAGTTGGGTTAGTCCTTTGAATTTATGAGTATACCTGAGTTTGAGGTCTCATGTCGATGAAAAGGTTGACTTCGTAGTGATAGCCAGGGCTAACTGAGCATAATGGTAATAAGAGTTCATGATGGATTGTGATGGGATGCAAGTGTCACGCCCCGAGCTACCCCCAGGACGCGGACACGGGACCTAAGATCACGAGTAAACCCAAGCTAACCCTGTTGGCATAACATAAGCATACTTAAAGAGAACTGAATCAATAAACACTGTGCGGAAGCTAATCATAAGATAAATCTGAAATGATGGGGAATACCCATACTACATCTGAATATATAAATGCGGAGAGTTTAACAACAACTGAAAAGTCAAACTCAAATACTAAAGTTGATTCTAACTATGTTTGAAATAAAGCCTCTAACTGACTAGAAATGCTGGGACATGCCCCAGCTAAATCTAGCAAAAACTGAAACTAAGACTAAAAGCAAAGGAACCATGTCTGTCGTCCTCGGAGAATGTGGACTCACCACCAATACTGCTGAGCTGAAGATTGGGAACCGATCTATGCGTGACCTGGAAGCTGAGAACCTGAACCTACATCACGAGAAGATGTAGCACAGAGTATGCGTCAGTACTTGAAAGGTACTGAGCATGCAGGATAGAATAAAGGTGAACAATATACATAACTGAACAAAGCATATAACTGATCAATGATATAATCTGAACTGAATGTAAATACGGAGATATATTGAATAGTGAGCTAACTGAATGCAATGACCAAGTACATGATATGCTGAGTCTGAATACTGAACTGTAACTGATAACCTGGTCAATGCACTAGAATCTGACTGTACTGTGGGAGCTACTAATAACCGACATAAAACCACATGAGCTAAATGTGGAGTCCGATGTATACGCCACATCGAGAGGACCTAATATACCCTGCCAGAGGTATAAAGGCATGACTGGCATGATCACTAAAATGATGCCCACATAGGGGACTTACAACCTATGGAGGCACGTAGTTTTAGGACTATACGGGTACGTTGAATCCTAATCTAACTAGGTGTTAAGTCTACTCCCAACTCAATATGTATGTAACACATTATGACTGAATTCTGTAAAACATGGATAGCTCGATGTTCTGACATGCAAACTCTGAGAATGCAACAATTATATCTGATAATATGACATTTGTAAACTGAAGCATGTATATAACTGAAATAGTTGGCCTAGACTGTGTAATTCATGAACTAAAGGAACTACATAGCTAGGGTTCTGAATTTCATGTAAGAAACTGAGCAACAACATGATAATCTGATTTGGATCATTCTAACAGCTAAAACCCAACAATTTCTAACATTCAAGAAACCCTAGGTCTAGATAATATCAAGGGAATCAAGATTCTGACTGAATTCTAGGGACCTAATGGGCGAAAGAAACCACTAGTGAAATTCCACATACCTGGTGACAAATTTCACGGAGAAATCTATCGATTTCGGGGCTGGAACTGATGGAATCTTGCTGCGTTCTTGAACTAGGGTTCTTGACCTCTTTCTCCTCTTACGCTCTAATTTTTCTAAGTTTTGAAGAATGAATTGACTAGGGTAAGTTCTAATTATGTTTCTAGGCTAAAACTGGCCAAAACTACGTAGTTTAGGGTTTAAACGACGTAGTTTAAGAGGTCCAACGCATAAGGAAAAAACCAAAAGACCCCTGACTTAACTGCTGTCGGGGCCAACCGACGGACCAGACCCATGGACCGTGGATTGACCGACGGTCCATGTTGGTCGGCCGTTGTTCGCGACTGGGGCTGGAAACTGGGGCATCGATCCACGGACCCGGACCACGGTCCGTGGGTCCGGCCGTGGGTCGTGCCTTAGACGAATTTTTTAGAGCTTTCTGGGGAGGGTTGCAGGTGGCCTCCCACGGACCACCAGCACGGTGGGTGGCAACAGTGGGTTGCACCTGCAACTGCTGAAAATCTGCATTTTGATAGTTCTAGCATACGGGGTGTTACAATAAGATTGTTGGTTAAGCGAATTTTGTATAGTAATTACGACTTGCGAGTATCTATGGTTGTGGTTTTCTAATATTTGGTGAGTAACGTGGTTGTATGGAAAGTTTTAAGAGATGGTGGGACACCACTCGAATAGAATTTAAAAGAGCTAGAGTCATAATGAAGAAACAAAAATAGTGGGATGTAGTACAACTTTTAGAGAGAGGCGAGAGCAAGAATATTTTATTTGATTGCAAAGGCTAAAGGGATATCTTAAGAGGGGTAGATAATTGGGTTCAGAGACGCGTGATTTCATTCGTTTTGTTGTGGCTATGGTAATAGTGTCACAAGTCCATCAGATTGGTTAAAAACTATTGAAAAAGACTTGAGAAAGGAGTGTACAAACATTAGCTCGAGTGCGATGATAAGTGCTTTGTTTTTGTTTTTGAGTTTAGTAATGAGTACGATTGAATTTTTAGCGAAAGATATTGTAAGTTCGATGGAGAGGCGATCAATGATAAGCGAAGATCCATGAATTCATAAAAATCTTCAAGGTATAAGCTAATGTTGATAGATAAGGGGATTGTGTTATACGGTTGAATTTACAATTCAGATTTTCATTGTAAGTCTACATTCGTGGTGATATATTTTGTCAAGGTATGAATTTGCAAGGTGAGAAATGATCAATTGTATCAGGTATTGAGCATTTAAAAGGACTTACACCTGGGTTGAGTCGTAAAGTTGATTACTATTGATTGTTTAAGTACCTAAGAAAGGTTTTCATTTAAAAGTGTTGGTTTAGAGTAAGGTAAATGGTTGGATTGTTTATGATGGTTATGAGTATGATTCACTAGCTATGCTCATGTGTGTTTTCACTTTTGTGGGTGGATCCCTAGTGGTGGATCAGGTGTATCGATCCTGCAATGTTCTCTTGGTTGAATGGGAAGATTGGGAAGACTTGGTTAATTCAGATGACATAATTGGTGTTGTCTTGGAGTTGTTAAAGTATTCTAGTGGTTCTACATGTACCACCTTGCTTATGAGAATTTATATAAGAGCTACCATGCGTATTTATGGTTGTCCGACAGTCTTAATATTCATGTATTCGTCAAGGTCATGTATCGATTATGTGTGGTTGAGTGTGGGGATCATTGGGTCCAATTCTACTGTTCTTAAGGGTAATCTACAATCACAATTACTAGTCTAGCATTTCGATAGTGTTGTTACAGGGTTTGTATGCTTGGACATATTCCTCGATGAGTAGCTGATGTCTAAAGATAAAAAAATTATAACTTAAGCTTGTGGAATTTATGTTGTGAGATGGAGATGTTGATAAGAACTATGATTATTTGGGTATTATGAGTGTGTGTTTTTTGGTTCAGGTCCACCTCTAATTGTAGCGAGCATTGATTTAGGATTTTATCATGGTTATGTGAGAAAGGATTCGTCCTGATGATTGTGTCAAGGTCCTTGATAACATGTTGCAGACATGTGTACGATCAACTTTGGTGGTTATTGGGAATAGCTTTGTTGTTAGTTAAGTTTACATACAACAATATTTATCACTCGAGTATTGTGATGACTTCATTGAGGCATTGTATGGGAGGATGTGTAGGTATTCAATTGGTTGGTTTGAGGCTGAAAATGTGAAACCTTTGGGGGTTGATTTGGTGATGAGATTCGGCAAGAAAGGGCAAGCTTAGTCCTCGATACATCGGGCTATTTGAGATTCTGGACTGTGTAGGGCCAATGGCTTCTAGGTTGGCTTTACCGCCTAGCCTATCTGGAGTCCATCTAGTGTTCCATGTGTACATGTTGAAGAAGTATCATGGGGACGGAAATTACATCATAAAGTGGGACTCAGTTTTGTTAGATAAAGACCTTCAGTATGAGGAGGAACCGGTGGCAATTCTTGATCGCGACATCCGGAAGCTGAGGACCAAGGAGATAAAGTCTGTGAAAGTTCAATGGAAGCATCGTCCGGTTGAGGAAGCTACTTGGGAAACCGAGAAGGACATGCGAGACAAGTATCCCTAGTTGTTCAACGATTTAGGTACTACTCTACCCTTACATTAGCCAAGTCTTTCCTAGTTGATTACTCTGGGACGAGTGATGGGTAAATTGGTATCTATTGTAACGACCTGATTCCGTCGTTAGGAAAAAGCCAATGGGTAAAGAATTGGGGCCAGAAAACTTTTGAGTAGTGACTTGAAAATTTCTAGCCTAGTCCAGATTTGGACGAGATCTGAGTCATGTGAGGTCTAGAGAAATCTGGTAATGAACGAGAGATATAATAATGAATTTGGTTACATGAGTGGATAGCCAAGACGTAACGAGCCCGTACGGCTTTACAGAATCGAATTCGGGCGAGTAGAACTTCTGAAACTGATCTTAGCGTGAACGAGTAGTTTTTGAATGTCATAGGTTGAAGGTGTGTTGTGAAATGGGGGTTTGAAACTCTAATTCCGACGTTCTGTCTCCGCACAAGCCGCCAGGGCAGGATTTATCCCGTCAGGTGGGGCCGCTATGACGGGATGGGGTCCACCGTAGCGGCCCAGTCGCGACTTAAGTCGGGATTAAACCCCAAAAATGTTATTATTCTGCAACATTGGTTCTTGAGAGCTAAGAAACGACCTAGGGATATTTCTTGAAGGTTTTCCACCTCTTCTAGCACTAAAGGTAAGGTTTTTACTCTCCTAATCCATTTTTCGATCCGTAGAACTTAGATTCTTGGGTAATCATTAGTGGGGGAAGATTTTGACCTGAAGTTAATGGTGGAAAAGCCCTAAATTGGGTATTGGGATCTTGGATTTTTGCCTAGGGTTGATAATGGTGATTGTAATTCGGGTAATTAGTCCTCATTTATTGATCCTTGTATTAAATTGTTATTTTTAGACCACGAACAAGCAGAAAGAATTCGAAAAGGGAAGATTCAAGTGCCTTAGAGGGATTCAAGCTTGGTTTCGAGGTAGGTGATGGTTTGATTTCATGTTTGGGTAATATATGTTGGTAATTGCTTCATTGTAATGCATGCATGTATGAGAATGAGGCACTATAGATCAAACCTAATGAAATGAGTATGAATGAACCATTGTATGCCATGAATCCACACTTGATTGTATGATTATGAGTATGTACATTATGAGTGTGAATGTGATTGTGGTTGTGTTGACTGGATCGGGTGTCACGTTCCGACACATATATTGGATCGAGTGTCACGTTCCGACACATATATTGGATCGGGTGTCACGTTCCGACACATATATTAGATCGGGTGTCACATTCCAACACACTATTTAGGATCGGGTGTCACGTTCTGGCACACTAACAGTTTGGGTATGGGTTCCATGAGAAGACCATTGTGATTGTTATGTTATGTCTACTTGGCATTGATAATGGAAGACGGTATGTTGCTCTAAATTGATGACTGAACTGTATATTCTGTATATGTTGTGTTTATTATGTTGTGACTGCTTATATATGTTTCGCTTACTGAAATAGCCGCGTGATCCTACCAGTACACTGTGGTTATGTACTGATACTGCACTTGCTCGTTCTTTGTTGAGTACAAGGCATCTTCAGGCGGCTACGGACAGACCTCAGCTAGGAGATAACTGATCGAGACCGGATTTAAGGGTGAGCCAGTTCTTTCAGGCTTCCAAGGATCCTTCGTTTTGTTTGTTTAGTCCATTCTGTTCGGACTTAGACATTGCTTTAGTAGTTGTTTTATGGTTGGTTGGGGTTGTAACCCTTATTCTTAAACTTGTTGCACTTTAGATATTTTGGTACAATGACTTTCAGGTTCTAGGAGTTAATTTCCGCATTAGTTGTTAGATATTAGTTGAACTTCCAGAGTTTATGGAAACTCCGTATTATTTATTTAGTTATTTAAACCTGCTTTCGTAGTGTTAAATGCTTAGTATTTTGGTTAAATTGCTTAGTTGGATTATAGTAATGGTTCTCCCACCGGAAGGTTAATGTGGGTGCCAATCACGACGGTCTGGATCGTGACACTGAGATTTCCTGTAGGATAATTCTATATGAATTTCATTATTCAAATATAATGAATCTAGATGTGGAAAATGTACACACATATTAACTTGATATTCCTACAGCTATAAAGCTCGTGAGTGCCGGTAAATTCAGTACGATTTTAAGTTATCATAAACTGCAAGCTATTGGAGAACTTGCACCACAGTATATTTTTGAAAGAAATTTATAATGATGGACACAAATATCATTCAGTATTCAAGGCAGAAAAGTGTAGCACCAATAGGAATATTAGCTGGACGGCTACATGATTAAAAAAAAAATTACTTACAGTCTGCAAGCTCTGATTAGTAGCTCTAAATGTAACAAATGAACATCGACCAACTACTTAAGGGTTCTTTCAGCTCTGATTAGTAGCTCAAACTTTTACTTAGGAACCGTTTCATCGCCCCGCCGCACCCCCTCCCCCCAAAAAGGAAAAAGGTATGGCCGTTCCAGGAAGAACAAGCTAATTAATTAGCTACTATCATTTGCAGAAACATAATTTATATGCTAAGCACCATACTATAATGAAAACTAGCTTGCCAAGCATTTGACTAAGACTAGAGTCTATTGCCACATAAGAAGTAATTTTAGGCACCCAAACTTACTTCAGTACAAGCTATATATACCCCACAAATACTAGAGATACTTAATTGAATGTTTGGTGCTTTTTTTGGGAAATAATGTAGGTCATTAGAAAGCAAATAAGTTTGAATGGCAAGAACACTCCAATGATATTTTGCTTTATCAGGAAAAAAAAATGAATTTTGGCAACACAGACAATATTATTCGAAATACCAACTGAAAAAAGAAAAGCAACAAAATATTTGACTACAAAAGGATAAATTTTTAAAAACGTCGCAACACCCTAATTAGTGCCAAACGTAAATTAAAGGATGAGAAGCTAAGTAAGCATGTTCAAAACCAAGCTCTTGTTAGAAAATTCGAGGAAGAGGAGCATTTTCAATTGATCATTTTCTCTCGAAGACAAAGAGGAGGAAAGTATTCTTCTTTACTTCTTCCAAATTAAAATACATAACATCTATGAATATATTGAGTATTTTCACATTATCATGTATTTATATACCAATAAAACATAGAGAAACTTTAATATTTTTTATTGAATTTGTTTCTCTATTCAACATAAAATTTCACAAATTTGATATCATACAAACATAAATAATAAATGAAAAATATATTAATTCATTCATTGCAAATGAAAGAAACAAAAAGAAAAAATTAAGGAAGAAGAGAAAATAACAAAAAAAGAAAACTTTTATGCTTGAAAATAGGTAAGCTTTAGACACCCCTTATCCCTAAAACCGCTTTTAAGTACGATTGTGGATATCGTGTTTTTTTTTTCTTGTTTCAAATAAATTAATTTGATTATTTATTTATTTTGAATTATTTTAAAATAATTGCGTTGACAATACTTTGAGGAAAAAATTTCAAAACAACAATATTTTAGCATCTAATAGGATTCCTTGTCAATACTTTCAATATTTATTGAAAATGTCAATATTTTAGTTTGTTATAATGCTGACTGTATTTATTTAATTTGAAAGAATACAAATTTTTAATAACAGAATGGAGAAAATCATGGGAGAAAAAATATTTCAAAAAAGTAAAAATATTTCCCTTAGTTTTTTATCCTTACTTGTTTAAACTTTTTTAAATATGATTTTATCTGAAATGTATTCGGATGAACTTCTTTAAATATGATTTTGTGTGTCATTATTTTAAAATGTAATTGAAATATAAATTGCGAGTGATATTGAAAATACAAAATGAGCCAAATAAAATACAAATCTATTTTACTAATGCAATTAGTATGAATACCTATATAATGAATACGTAAATAAATTGTATTTTGGTTATTTAGAATTGAAAATGAATACAAAATCAAATCTAAATACAAATTATCTAGTATACAGAGTGATATTGAAAATACAAAATGAGCAAAATAAAATACAAAATTTGTTTTATTGATGCAACTAGGAAGAATACCTATATAACATAAATAAACTGTACTTTGGTTATTTAGAATTGAGAATGAATACGAAATCAAATATAAATATAAAACTTGATGGTATACCATTAGGACGAATACAAAATCAAATCTAAATACAAACTATTTGGTATACAAAGTGATATTGTAAATACAAAATAAGCAAAATAAGATAAAAACCTTGTTTTACATATGCAATTAAGATGAATACGTAAATAATGAATACATAAATAAACTGTATTTTGGTTATTTAAAATTGAGAATGGATAACTTCAATCCGGTAATTGACTCATCAAGTTTCATGGATTCAAGAAGAGTTTTTCGGAACCATCCATAGAGCGCGGCGACGGAGATCTGGAACCCAACAGGAAAACCGCCCGAGCCCGATAAGCAGAGAAGGTGTGGAGCAGATCCGACTCCTGATCAGACGTATGAGAGGGCAAAATCTGATATTATACCCCAATTTGCACGAAGAATTGCCAGATGTTGAAATCGTTCAAGTCGAAGAAACTTCTCTAACAAGTATAAGAGATAACAATGGTGGAAACAGTAGAGAGAATGGAAAGATTGGGGTAAAAACCTAGAGAGAGAATATTAGAATGTGGGATCTCTTTTTCTTTTTTCTTTTTACTTTTAACCGGTAGTAGAGTCAAACTAGGTAACTGATTTGAGAAATAAAATGATAGTAAATTAATTATATTAGGATACATAATATTTGCTAATGACAATAATGACATTTTTAATAATTATTTTTAAATATAGATATTTTAGCTAATTATGTTAGGAATTTTGACTAGTTTGCTAATTAACCCTATTTGGAACTATTAAAAATCAGTTCCTTTATTGTCCGAAAAATTTCCATTTATTTAGATTAGTTTTTATGTTAATTTTTGTTTCAGTTTTTTTTTTTAAAAATAATTCAGATACTCTTAAATCTTATTTTTCTTACACTGTTTCAATTTTTTAATAGTTCATTGTGTAAGGTTTCTCTTTTTGATATTGTATCAATTTTTTTTATTGTTTGGTGATATTTTTTTGTTTGGAGAAATAAAAACAATTAACAATAATATAATTTAAAATATAAATAGATGTAAATAAATATATATTTAAAATCGTGATATCTCTTAGGCATACTTTGTGAAAATACATTTTCAGAAATATAGGATCTAAAATTTTTAAGAATGTGTGTAACTTTTTTTTAAACTGCAATTGTTATAAGATTATGAATTGCAGAGGGTTTTCTATTTACTTTTTTTTTTGACTATTTGAAATTAAATTTTATTCTATAAATATTAAAATGGTGCATATATGTGTTTGTGAGGTAGTAAGGATATGGGGGCAAGGGACGTGCTGGATTAGATTAGTTATTTTTCCTTTTTTTTTTCTTTCTCTTCTTCTTTTTATTCTTTTATAAAAAAATAAAATAATATAAACATATATAAATTTGGTTAAACTAATTTAATTATATTTTATGTTATAATTTAAATTGAATCTTATTACAGTACCATTGTTAGGTTTATGACATATGGTATATGAAAAGAATTAATACAAAATGAACTTGCAATTACCATCACAATCGAAAAGAAAGTCAGTGAAGGGATTGAGAAGATCTTCATCAATCTCAAAAATCATCGGCTAAGCACTTGATTTTGAGATTAACCATTCATTATTATCTTTTTTATAAGGAAACAATAATCCAAAATTCAAGCAGTCAGTAATGATGCAAAACTAAATCATCCCTTCTGGGACGTCAGATAAAATTGATGCAAAACTAATCAGCAATCAGTAATCACAAATTCTTGAACTTAACAATAAAATAAAACACAAATTAAATTAATAAATAAAAATAAGAATTGAAATATTATTTTTAGGTAGAAATATCACTATTGACAAATAATTCAATAAGAAATAATGATCAATATATGATATATGAACAATTATTTGGATGATAATTGCATCACAGCAAAACTAAAAACGGAAAAAAATTATGTGAGGAAAGGGAATGGGGATGTCACGACCCAAAACGAGTCATGAGTAGCACCACACTTAACCTCATAGGTGGGCGAACCAACGAATTCAACCTCAACTTATATTTATTGTTCAACTTATAAAATACTAACCATAATGCAGAAGCATAAATCTTATTAATGTAAGAAATACAAATCCACTAAAGTCTATTGAAATATCGTTTCCCAAAATCTGAAAGTCATCACATCAAGGACATATAATCCCCAAATACTAAGTCTAAGAGTATCAAAGACACCAAAATAAATAAATAAAGTAGTTTGTGTCCGAAAACTAAGGGCATCATGCCATGGCCGAGAGAATCCAACACGAGCTAGAATGAATAGCTCACCCTGGAACCTGATGTGCTGGAGACTGGCTAGAGCTGAGGGCGACTTTAAGTCGCTGGTACACTCGATGCACTCCACAAAAGGAAAAAAAAGAAAAACGCAAGTAGGGCTCAGTAAACGGCAACATGTACTAAGTAGATATCATCGGCCGACTCAAAATAGTAACAAATATGCATAAACTAATAGTATAAAATCAACTATAGCACTTAGCAGGTGACAAGCAACAAACAACATGAACAAGTGACAATTGGAGCAAGTACGTAATCAATCATAATATCAAGCACACACACGAGGACTCATGCCTCCACACTACGCTCATTTGGGAAAAAGGTTCTTTGAGATTGAGTACATTCAGTTAATTCAATATGTTTTCCATTAATGTTACCGTGTCGAAACGTGACACCCGATACAATAATATCGTGTCGGAACGTAACACCCGATCCAATAATACCGTATCGGAAGTGACACCCGATCCAATAATACCGTGTCGGCTCGTGGCACCCGATCCAACCATATAGTTAATTCATTTGCCATTCTTTATCATCTCTTTGCACTTCCTTAACAATATTTCATTAAGTCTTCTTTATTCAAGGCACAATATTTCATTAAGCCTTCTTTATTCAAGGCATCACTTGATTAGAACAAGTTCAAGATTATGGATTTTGTGGTTTTGAGATTATAGACCATTCACAACAACACATGAATTATTCAAACCACAACAACTAAGTACATAGAAAAATTCACAATATCACTCGATGATTATCAATCACTATTAAGAGTCTATCTATCACATAGAATAAATCATAACCTACCTCAACCGGAGAACCGAAGCCAAGCAAGCTAATTAACCAATGTTTTTCCTTTCCTCATTGCCTCAGAACATTTTCAATCTATCAAGTATACAATATATGTAAGCAAACGAGTCCGTAGACACCCATATTACTATATATCTAGCCTAGATAAAAAGAATTACCCAAAAATTATAGGGCACAAATCTATAATCAAGTTCCAATCTTGAGGTCAATTAATATGTCAAATCTCTTAATTCTTAAATTTCAAGTCTATGGTTAAGTCTTAATTCCTCAAAATAACATAACTCTAATGGAATACATGTAATACAATGCACCTAATATTTAATTACCTATTTCAATATATCAAAACTTGAATCATAATGTGATAAACCTAAGAAATTAATACATTTTGAACCTAAACTAGTGCGTACTACGGAACAACGACAGACTAGCCTATTCCTAATGGTTTCAACTACAAGTATCAATCCACTCAATTATTAGCCATAATCATTGGACAATAATTAGGCATGAGAAACAATCTGTAGTTTTATCCCAAGTTGGAACATTTCACGCTTCGAGTTCAGGTATATCACTTTCCATTTTTTTTCATTCAATTTCTCTTATTTCTCCTTCACAAAACGACTCAACATAATAATAATTAAATAATCTCTACTCATATATACAATACAATGTTTGGACATGGTTACCTGATGTAGCTGGATTGGTTATCGCGAAGTCCTCTTTGAGAGGCTGCTTGTTTTCCTTTTAATTGATTAGGGCAATTAATTATGAGCCACTAAATAATTAAATAAATGGCCCGATGTATCGAGGGCTAAGCTTGCCCTTCTTGCCGAATCTCATCAGCCCCTTTATGGGTGACACTTTTAGAAGAACTTGCTCAGCAACCTGAAATGTCATGTCACTTACCTTACGGTCTGCATACTTTTTCTGTCGACTCTGAGCTACTAGAAGCTTAGCTTGGATGCTTCTCACCTTATCCTGAGCATCTTTCACCAAATCAACCCCCAAAGGTTTCACATCTCCAGCCTCAAACCACCCTATGGGTGATCTAAAACATTTAAAGATACGGAAGAAGGTTTAAATGATGAATTAATATGGAGTTCCCATAAACTTCGAAGGTTTAATAAAACAACTAAACATAACTCTTGCGGAAATTCAACCCCTAGAACCTGAAAGTCATTGTACCAAAACTCTACTAATCAACAAATCTAAGAAATGGGGGTGCAACCCCGAAACTAAACATAAGTAAAAGTCTAACTATGTAGTCTGGGTCCGAAAAGAATGGACTAAACAAATGAGGGATCCATGGCAGCCTGAAAGAACTGGCTCACCCTCAAATCTGGTCTCGGTCAATGATCCCCTAGCTGAGGTCTATCAGTAGCCGCCTGAAGATGGCCTGTACTCAACAAAGAACGAGCAAATGTAGTATCAGTACACGAAACCACAGTGTACTGGTAGCATCACGCGACTACTCCAGTAAGTGAAATATAAGCAAGTAATTACAACACAGTAAACACACATATACAGAATGCACAATGCAATTATCATTTCAGGAGCAACATACAATTTCTTAATATCAATGACATGTAGACAAGAACACAATAATCAAAAGTGGTCCTCTCATGAAACTCACACCCAAACTGTTAGTGTGTCGTAACATGACACCCGATCCAATATACATGTGTCGAAACGTGACACCCGGATCAATATATGTGTCGGAACGTGACATCCGATCCAATATATGTATCGGAACGTGACACCCGGTCCAGTCAGTACAACCACAGTCACAATCACACCCATAATAAACAGTACCCATAGTCACACAGTCAAGTAACAGGTTCATGGCATGTAATCGTGCACACATAATCATTTCATTAGGTTCAATTCACGTTTCCCTATTCACATACACGCATGCATACAATGAAGCAATTAAAAGACATAAATCACCCAACAAGAAGTTGAACCATCACTTACCTCTTCTCAAGATTTATAACTCAAAATAGGGTTCATGCTGAATTATAGACATGAACAAATCAACTTAAAGATCTCGATAACTGTATAGAAACTCAATACTCAGAACTCAAGAACTCAAGAAATCAGAACTCAACGATACTTCTCATCTCAAGAATACTCAATTCATAGGGTTCATGTTGAAATATAGACATGACCGAATCTATTCAAGAATTTTAATGCATGACATATAACAATTCAATAATTAGGAATAAAATTTCAAAAAGAATCAGGAACTCAAGAACTCAAAATCAACTCATCTCAAGAATACTCAAATCTAGGGATAGAAACCTTGTTTACTCTTTTACTAATTTGAAAGTAGATGTAGGGCGTGAGGACGAACTACTCCAACACTATGATAGCCTTACATACCTAAAAGAACAAGGTTCTTGAAGAATCTTGAAGAAGAACTTGATTAGAAGCCTTGAAACCCTAGCTTGAAGGAGATTAATCTAGAAAACTTTTCTTCAGATTCTTGAATTAGTTTCTTGAAATCTCTATGGCCAAGAATTAGGATTTCCATTAATGCATATGAAGATATTTGAGTTGGAAAGAATGGAATTCTTGGAGAAAGACTTATCTTGAAAAAGATGGAAATAATTTTGAATGGAGTCTTCTACTTTGATTTTTCCGTAGGATTTTGTCTTAGGGTTTTAGAGAGAAGAGAATAATGAATTAAGACATGAAAAACTGATTGTTTTGGGTCCTTAATTAGTCAAGAAATTCGTTTAGGGTTTTCTTAGAGGTAAAAAGAAAAAAAACGATCCTTTTTTAGTGTTTTTCCGTCGGCTAATTCGTCACTGCACTGTATCAGGTTACTAAAATGGTCATAACTTTTTACTCAATACTCGAATTGTTGCGACATTAGTGGCGTTGAAAAGAAGATTCAAATAACTTTAATTTGATAGGGTATGGGCCACAGAACTCTTTGTATTCTAAGAGATATGGTCAGGTAGAATCTTTCATCAGAACTTAATCGGTAAGGAAACTTTCAGCTCAACTTTGTGCTAGGAGATTCTAGTGACCTTAATTGATATCCAAAATTATTCCCACACTAAAGAATTTACCATTACATATATAGAAAATTTAAAAATCACCCGGTACGATCTTACATGTAAATAAAGAATAGTTCGGATCTTAGCTTAGAAATTTTAGGGGTGTTACCGTTATTTTTGTTCAATATATTTTTGTTAATTAAAAAATTATTAATATACATAGATTTTGCAAAGAAAAACATTTAATGTTGAGATTATTAAGGACAATTGCAAACCACCTTATTTTAAAAAAAAATACAGTTGAGAATTGAGATTAATAAGGATAATAAACTAAAATTTAAAGAACATGAGAGCATTAAAATTTTAAAAAATTATCAATGGAATGTCAGACTTTCATGATTAATTCGGAAAAAAATGTGAATTAAGAAAGTAAATGAAGACGCACTAACATAGTCATCATAGCGGTTGATTAACATATACACGATATCATCGTGCATCATATGATATTTTAATTTTCCTCTTTTCATCACACCCTGATTTTAATTTCATTTTCATTAAAATTTTCACATCTTGATTTCTTCTTTCATTTCACAAAATAAGTCAATACACTACTCAAACAATACCACAAATTTTAATCTAGACTTCGAACTCATATCCGTAATATAAAAAAAAGAAAAGTGAGGTTTATGTCTTTAATCTTGTTGAAAAGATGGACAATTCGAATCATTATCTCTCGAGAATGATTTAGGCAATTACATAAAATTGGTGATAAGAGAAGATAAGAAAAATACAATACTTACCAAGGGTAAAATCATAACATGGTCCTCAAAAATAAGTGCAAGCTGCAACACTATCGTAAATAAATGTGTTCTTGAAATACTTTTAATCTTTTTTTCACTTGTTTACGATTCTTCAGTTTTGCATTATCGCTTCAAGTATACGTGTCCACGCGTAGAGCAGAGATTACTAAAAAATACTTAATTGTTCGAATACATTACATCATTTTGGTTTTATAAAAATATAACTTTAAAACTTGAAATTGTTGGATTTTATGGTGCTGACTTAAACATCACAAATCGACTACATTTTTAGTTTTGCATCAACTATAAAATCTAAAATAATAGATGATGACTTAAAATAATGTTATACATAAGCGAAAGAAATACATAAATCATCCAAAGAACTGGACAAAATTTTGATAAAAAATTGAATAAAAATTGAAGAAAAAAGACCTGAAAATAAGACTGACAGAGGAATGAATATTTGTACATCCTAATTTCGGTAGTTTTTCATAGAAAAAGTGGGTGGAGTTGGTTTAAAAGACACGGGGTATTTATTTATAAGATACTTGTAATTCATTATAAGAAGTTAATAAACCGTTGATAAGAAGTTGTCATCAATGATAAGAATTAGTATTAATTTAAATTAAAAATTAAAATAATATAGATTTTATATATTTTTAATATTTTCACATTTTGTTGGTGGATTTTATAATTGAAAATTGCTACAATAAACATGGAAAAAGGATTTTACGTGTGGCTGTCATTTGGAACATTTCTGAAAAAATACTATTATTATTAATATTATTATTAATTAATAATAATAATATTATTTATTGTTGTTATTATTATTATTATTATTATTATTATTATTATTATTATTATTATTATTATTATTATTATTATTATTATTATTATT